>JAURVB010007846.1:0-121100 GCA_033002965.1 Piper betle | reverse complement strand
AATTAATTATATCACTTGTCTACCAAAGATGTCTCTCACTTCTCTTGACTTAAGACATGGGGCTAATAACTTCCCCTTACTTATTTCAATTACTTGTCTATTCTTGTGGATTGCTAAATCAAGGGCTTCAAATTTATTTGTAATTTATCTTTCTAACCATTACAAAATTTTAACAACTTTAATCTAATGTATTCAGAATCCGTGTCGTTCATTATCAACAACCCCACATTGGCTAATTAAGATGTGCAAATATGTCTATCCTATACAGGAATCAACTCATCAATTAACTCGAGTATTGAAAATAGATTTCTGTTTATGGTAAATCCTTTTTTTAACTTCTGAATGCAATTAGAGCTCTAGACAATAGAAGATCAAATTATTATTATCATTATACAAGGAGAATAATTAGGATTAGTTGTCGCTGATAATTTCTATGAGTTTACTTTACTATCTGCTCTTGGATTGCAGAGACAGTTGAACGATGACGGCGTTTTCTGTTAATATCAAAAAAATTAGATCCATATGATTTAGATGGATGGCAGATTTAAAAGTTGGTGATATTTTATGGTTATTTTATAATAAAACAGAATAAACAATTTATAAACATCAATCAAATATAGAGAAGATATAAACTTTATAATCTCCACAACTAGACAATAAAATCTACTGATCCATAAAATAATCAATATACATCATGAAATGCATTATCAACACCAAAGCCATTACAAGTTTGGAACAACATAAGAAAAGAAAAGGTAAAACATTTCAAAGAAGCATTCCTTTCTTGATTCAAATCTCCTCTTTGCACGTTTTGCTACCCTCTTCAAGCCGTTAAAAGTTCCTCTAGGCCATCCTTTAATTATAATTACAAAAATTGAAATACGATGTTTAATCCGATTAGAAGGGAGTTATTGAATCAGACTGATTCATTAAAAATCAAACAAAAATCGGTTTACTTGAATTAGTTAAAATTAGTGGATTATTAGTTATAAAATATATTATTTTGATGTTATGGTATGCATTATATTTTATGATATTTTATGATATATTTTTAGATTTTTTTATTATTTACAATTAGTTGTTATTTTTTATATGAGTCAGAGTCGAGTCAATTTTTAATTATAAAAATGTCACCGACCATTCATTTCTTCCTGATTCTCTTGGTGCGTCGTAGGCGCGTCCTCTGGCTGCCATGCTGCCGATTGACGCAGCCTCCCCCTAGCCCAGATCGACCCCCACGCCTCCCCATTCCCCTCCTTGCCGGCCCCATCCCCCGATCCTCCCTTCTCGTAAAACCCAACGATTCGAGTTAGGTTTTATATTCAGAACCGGTCGGGTCGACCGTTATTTTTTCGAGTTGAGTCAGTTTCAGGACACGTGCACCGAGCCGATGCCAGTCGCGTGTATGAGCTATGAGGGTCATGCGGCACCCAAGTATATGATGATAACGTCATGAACACAGCAGAACAGTAATGAGTTATCAGATATATGAGAGTATGCCAGTCATTTTTTTTTATTTTTATATATAGTGGATCGTAGAATTAGCATTAGGCTCGTTTACCGCGTTAGGACGCCGTTCGAGCAGTTTGGGTGGGTTGATAGTTCTAGAGCACACCATTATAATTTTTGGTGTTGTTTGATTTTACTGGGATTTTTCCCGATTTTTATGAATTTTTTTAGGATTTAATACGAGTTAGTTATGATACTTGACTCGAGCCGGAGACGAGTCAAGTATTATTTACGAGTTTACAACCATTTTCACCCCGACTTTTTCTTCCCCCGCGCCCAAACCCGCCCGCGCCGCCCTCGTTCGCGCGCCACCGCTCGCCACGGTCGGCGCCGCCTGGTCGCCGATCGACGCCGCCCAGCTCGGCCACGGCGCGCCCCGGCCGCCCTCGACCAGGTCCGGCCACCATGTGGCCGCCGCGACGCTCGGAACGCCGCCACTCGCCGCGCCGCGTGTGACGCTTCGTTGGCGATCGCGCCGCCGTGATCGTCGCCGCCATGATCAGGAGGTTTCCTCAGCACCAGCCTCTCAGCGACCCTCTCGACTGGCACGGAGGCCATCGCCGCCCTAGCCGGCCGGATCAGCCACCCATTGCGCCGGAGTTGTGTATGCATGCCGGCGAGCCGCCACCTCCATTGGCTGTGTCGACCCCATAGATGAGTCGGCTCGTCGAGCCGGTTCGAGGTACCCAACCTGACCCCTGCGGCGGCGGGCCGGCAGGGGAAGAGGCGGGAGGCTAGATCCGCTCGCCCCGTCCCCCCGGTTGGCCTCGCCGGGGTGGCGTCGCATCGGCCGGGGTGGCGGCGATGCGGTGGCAGCGGTGGCTGGCGCCGGCAAAACTGTTTTTTTTTTTTTTTGATGGAGAAGGGGGAAATGGGGGCGTTTGTTTCAGCCGTTGGATTTGGATCCAACGGCTGAAAGACTGCAGCACAGCCACTAGCCCCCCACCCTCATATATATATATATATATATATATATATATATATATATATATACAATAAAGTTACTATGCATTGCTGCGCATAGGCAGCTTATTGAATCCAGGCCGTGGATCCAAATCCAACGGCCTGGAGCACCCTTCCAACCCATCCCTCCACCCCACCCCCGCTCCCCTATGCGCACCATCTCCAGGCTGCTGGATCCATGACTAGAGCACTCATCCCCCCCCCCCACCGGGAAGGCATGCTTCCTCCCGGCCCTCCCGTGCGCCCTTCTGCCCTACCGCGCTCTGCCTGGCGCCCTCCCGCCCTCCGCCCTCCGGTGCTCCCGCCTGGCGCCCTTGACGCCCGCCGACAACTATAAATGGCTGCCGCCCCCGCCTCAGGGCCACGCCGCCTCCTACTCCCCCCACCCGCCACCCCCTGCCCCTCCCCTTGTCGCCACCTGCCCCCGCACACGCCGCCCCCTGCCCTACCGCTCCCTCGCTCCTCCCCCTGCCCCCGCACACGCCGCCCCTGCCTCTCCCCTGCCCTACCGCTCCCTCGCTCCTCCCCCTGCCCCTCCCCTTGCCCTACCGCTCCCTTGCTCCTCCCCCTGCCTTGCCGGCCCCTGCCCCTCCCCCTGCCGCCGCCGCCGCTGCCCGGCCTCCAACCCCTGCCCTGCCACCACCCCCCCCCAAGCACCCTGCCCTGTTCCGAAACAGAGGAAGGGGCGGGGGAGGGGGGGTGGGCGGTGTAATATCGTAATAAAAATTTTATTCGGTCACACCTAATATTTTTATTACGAAATATTTTTTAAAAAATAAAATAATTTCGTAATAAAAACTTAACTCGATCATAAATTAAGTCAATATTAAGAAAAAATTTTAAAAAATAAAATAATTTCGTAATAAAAATTTAACTTGATCCTGAATAGAGTCAATTTTAAGAAATAAATTTTTAAAAAATAAAATAATTTTATAATAAAAATTTGATTCTGTCCTTAACAGAACTGAGTTAAGTTTTTATTACAAAATTAATTTTAAATAAATAAAATAATTTTGTAATAAAAATTTGATTCTGTCCTTACACGAGTTAATATTGCAAAATAAATTAAAAAAATAAAATAACTTTGTAATAAAAATTTGACTTGATCCCACCCAGGATAGAGTTAATATTATAAAATAAATTTAAAATATAAAATAATTTGGTAATAAAAACTTGGCTCTATTTGGGATCGAGTCAAGTTTTTATTACAAAATTATTTTATATTTTTTTAAATTTTATTTCATAATATTAACTCGAGTTAGGATCGATCACAAGCAAAAGCGAGTCAAGTTTTTATTTTATGGTTTTGTATTTTTAAAAAAAAATTTAAAAATCAATTTTGTAATATTAACTCGAGCAGGATCACATGCGGGAGCTAGTCAAATTTTTATTACGAAATTGTCATCGCCCTCTCCTCTTGCCGGCCCCGTTGTTTTTCGCGCCACGGTCGGCGGTGCTACACATGACGTCGGCGTGCGGTTGTGTCAAAACGGGTGGAGAGGGGGAGGGAAACGGGGCGGCAGGGGAGACGACGCTGGGCGGGGGGGCGGCGGGGTGGGTGGCGGCAGGGGAGGCGGTCGGCAAGCGGCGGCATCGGCAGGGGAGAGAGTCAAATTTTTATTTTATGTTATTTTATTTTAAAAATTTATTTCATAAAATTGACTCGAGTCAGGAGCGAGTCAAGTTTTTATTTTATTATATTTTATTTTTAAAATTTATTTCATAAATTTGATTCGAGTCGGGAGCGAGTCACATTTTTATTACGAAATTGCCATCGCTCCTTCCTTCCCCTTGTATTTTGTCGCGCCACCGCTGGTGGTGATGCAGGTGACGTCGGCGTGGAGGTGGTCAGGGCAGCAGACGGCAAGGAGGAGCTCGGTCGACGGGCGGGGCGGCGGCGGGGGTGGGGGCGAAACGGGCGAGCCGGGGAGGGTGGCGGAAATAGGGCAGGGGCAGGTGGGGCTGCGGCCGGGGTGGGCCGAAACAGGCGGCAGGGGGGCGGGGAACCGAGTGGGGGTGGGGGAACACAGGGCAGCTGGGGGGGAGGGCTGCGGGTAGGGGGCTGGGCAGGGGGCGAGGGCGAGACGGCGAAGGGGCGGCGGCGGAGGGGGCAGGGGGAAACAGGGCAGGTCGGGGGAAGGCTGCAGGCGCGGTGGCGAACGTGGGTGCGGGCAGACAGGGCAGGGGGAAACAGGGCAGGGGGGGGGGACGGGGCTGGCGATGGTGGCGGCGGCGGTGGCGGGGGGTCAATGGGTGAGGGAAAATCCGTGGAAAGATTGGTGGCCGTTGGATTTCGATCCAACAGCCACCAAAACGTGCGCTGCGCTGCCAAACATGGCAGCGCATAGCAAAACATCCCTATATATATATATATATATATATATATATATATATATATATATATATATATATATATAGTTAGGACCGAGTCATGTTTTTATTATAAAATTATTTTATTTTATTTTTTTTTTAATTTTATTTTGAAATATTGATTCGAGTCGAGAATGAATCAAGTTTTTATCTTATGGTATTTTATTTTTAATTTTTTTAAAAATTTATTTCGTAATATTGAATCGAGTCAGAAGCAAGTCAAGTTTTTATTTCGAAATTATTTAAAATTTTTTTTCATAATATTGACTCAGGAGCGAATTAAGTTTTTATTACAAAATTATTTTATTTTATTTTTTAAAATTTATTTATTAATTTTGACTCTAGCTGAGAGCAAGTCAATTTTTTATTACGAAATTACCATCACCTACATCCCTTGGGCGGGATCGAGTCAAGTTTTTATTATGAAAATATTTTATTTTTTTAAAAAATTATTTCGTAATATTAACACAAGTTGGGACTAAGTCATATTTTTATTGCATGATTATTTTATTTTTTAATATTTATTTCGTAATAAAAATTCAATTCGGGTCGGGATCGAGTTTAAGTTTTTATTACGAAACTACCCTTCCCAGTTCTTTCTCGGCCCCCCCCAACGGAGGGGGGGGACGAGGGGACGGGGGATGCGGCTGCGGGCAGGGGTGGCGAGGGCAAGTGGGCCGCTGTTAGCACGGGCCAAGGGGGGTGAGGGGGAAACACCGCTGCGGGCGGAAGCTGGCGGCCAGGGGTGGGGGCGCTGCGGCTGCGCGATGGGGCAGTGGGGGACCATGCTCTACAGGCGGGGTTGAGGGGTGGGGGCAGTGGCGGCAAAATCCGGCAGTGGGGAGGGGAACGCGACCCGTGCAGTAGAAAACGGGAGGCGGAAAAAAAAGGAAGGAAAGATTTGGACCGTTGGATTTTGATCCAATGGTCCAAATTAAAAATGTTCCCTATGCGCTGCATTTTGATGCAGCGCATAGTAGCATTCCCACACACACCACATGGCAGTCAGCATAGCAAAACATCCCTATATATATATATAATATATATAACTTTATGATTATTAAGGTTTGGGCTTAAATTAAATTTATCTAAAGTTAAAGTTAATGGGTTATTTATATTTAAGATAAATATGTAGAGATACCATATATTTAAAATAAGTATAGATAAATATGTATAGAGGGTTAAATTAGAATTATAAAAAATAAGGATAAATATGGTTATGGTCCCTAAATTTGCTCTAGAGTTTTTTCTCCTTTAGAGAACCGGTGCTGAATTTAGAAGATGAAAACCTAAATAAGTTAAAGAATTGTTTTGCTATTATAGATTCAAGTACGTTTCGGTTATTAAATTTTATTTTCTTGATGATTTAATTTGAAGAAGCTTTTATTGATGATGTCTTTATTATTTGTATATACAACAAATGGTATTGGAGCTTCTTCATATTAGATCATTGACGATTAATTTGATTTATATTTAATTTTGGATGGTAATTATGTATTTTCCTTCGTATAAGTCATGGAAACTATAGATCCTAAAATAATATTAGTTTTTAAGAGGGAATAAATTTAATTGGGAATAACTTTCAAATTTTGTACTAGTTATTTGGAAAGGAAAATACAAGAAATTTGTATCTGTGATATATATTCTCAAATCAACGTCCTCTTTTCGTAGAATATTAAATGAGGAAAATAAAGTTAAAAAGGTTATAATTTTAGAAATTTCTAAATAAAAATACTTTTATAACCTTTTTTCAGTTTTATGTTTGGGATTATTAAATTCATATTCTCGTTCAGTTATAATTAATATTTTAGAATTTATTAATTACTATAATATACTACAAAAGTAGCCATTTTTATAGAAATTTGTTTATTTTAAAATAGTAAGCCAGTTATGGATATATGATTCATGTGAATTTTAATTGGCCCAAAAGAAAGTTAATATTTGACAGAATTATATATTCATTTAAGGTAATAAATATAGGATAATTATCAAGATTCCATGTGAATAATAAATCGGCTTACAAGAAGGTTTATTATTTAAAAGGATTTATTTTTCTGGGCATGTTGTTTTGTTATATGAATTCAGTTAATCAATCTGCTTATATGATTTCTACCACCATTAATTCAATTACAATGCTTAAAGATAATTTTAAGGATTGGAAAGAGAGCATGATGATCATTCTCGGTTGCATGGATCTTGAACTTGCATTATGGACTGAACAAACTACTTCTCTTACGGACAAAAGCTCCATTGAAGAAAAACAGGACATTGGAAACTAGGAACGTTCAAATTACATGAGTCTATGTCATGAAGCGTGGGATTCCAAAGACCTTCGAGGCGATGTGTTTGAAAAGGTTACTACAATCCACTAAGTTTGTTAAAGAAATTGAAAAATGTTTTGTAAAAAAATGATAAGGGTGAAACAAGTACGCTTTTGTCAAACTTGATTTCAATAAAGTTTAAAGGCAAAACAAGCATAAGAGAGTACATCTTAGAGATGTCAAATCTTACTTCAAAACTAAAAGCACTAAGGCTAGAGCTATTTTAAGATTTGCTCGTGCATTTAGTTTTAATTTATCTTCCGGCACAATTCAGTCAATTTAAAGTTAGTTACAACTGTCAAAGGAACAAATGGACTCTTAATGAGCTCATTTATTATTGTGCGCAAGAAAAAGAAAGGTTGAAGCAAGAAAAGGCTGAAAGTGCTCACTTGGCTAGTACCTATCAGGATAAAAATAAAAAAAGAAAGAGGGCTAAGGAAGCTGGTCATGGTTCTCACAAGCAACAATAAATGAAAGAAAATCAGGGTTCTTGCTATTTTTTTGTGGTAAACCTGGTACATATAAAGAAAGAATGCACTGAGTATCACGCTTGATATGCAAAGAAAGGTCTATTTCTTAATTTTGTTTGTTCTGAGGTTAATTTAGCTTCTGTGCCAAAACACAATTTGGTGGTTAGATTCGGTGTTACTACTCACATAAGTGTATCAATGTATGGTTGCTGAGTTGCCGAAAGCCAAATGATGCTGAAAGATTCATCTATGTGGGTGATGACAAATCAGTTATAGTTGAAGCAATAGGGACTTTTAAATTATTATTAAAGACATGATATTATTTGGATTTAAAATGGACATATGTAGTACCGTCTTTTAGATAGAATTTGGTTCCTATTTTTATATTCGACAAATTTGGTTACTTTTGTTCATTTAGAAATAATAAGTTTAGTTTTTTTAAAATTCAAATATTGTGGGCACGGGTTCTTTTATTTGTTTATGATAATCTATATTTACTTGATACTATTGCATTTTTTAATAAAACTTTACATGTGGGTTTATGTGGTACAAAAAGAAAATTAATTAATGAGAATTTTGTTTTACTCTGGCACAAGTGTTTAGGACACATTTGTAAACAAAAAATTGAACAACTTATGTCACATGAAATTTTTATTCTCTTAATTTATTATATTTTCAAGTCTGTATTGAGTGCATTAAGGGAAAATAAACAAATATAAGGAGACTATGTGCTAATAGATCTTCAAGCATTTTAAAACTAATACGTATGGACATTTGTGGGTTATTTTCTACAGCTTCTTGGAATGGTGAACAATATTTTATTACGTTCATAGACGATTATTCTCGTTATGGTTACCTATATTTTATTCATAAGAAGTCTCAAACATTGAACATGTTTAAGGCATATACAGACTGAAATTGGGAACCAACTTGACAAAACAATTAAGGTTATTAGATCTAATCGTAGTAGTGAATACTATGATAGATATGAAAGATTAGGTGTACAACGTCCAGTACTATTTGCCAAATTCCTAAAAGAGTGTGGAATCGTCCAATAATACACAATGCCAGGTACTCCTAGTATGAATGGTGTTGCTGAGAGATAAAATCAAACATTAAAAGACACAGTGAGAAGCATGATTGCTCATACTACTTTACCTGATTCATTCTGGGGTGAAGCGCTAAAGACAACAACATATTTTCTTAATAGAGTATCAATAAAGGCAACAGTTAAGACCCCTTATGCATTATAGAGAGAAAAAAACCAACATTAAGCATTTACTCATTTGGGGTTGTCCAGCTGTGGCAATGCCTTATAAATCAAATGAAAGGAAACTAGACTAAAAAATAATTAGCAGTTATTGTGTTAGGTACTCTGAACGATCTAAAGGGTACAAGTTTTATGATCCTACAACAAGGTATCATTTGAGACGGAAAATGCCCAATTCTTTGAGGATGTCGAAAACCTCCCTAATTAAGCTAGACGTAAAGAGCAAATTCAACAACCTCAATAACAAATGCTAGTGAGGAGATCCACAAGAGAAAAGAGAAATGTAATTTCAGATGATTATATCATTTATTTTCAGGAACATGAGGATACCATTGGAATGGTGGAAGATGATCCAATTAATTTTTATCAAGTCATGAAGAGTTCTAATTCTCAAAAGTGGATTGATGACATGAATGTAGAGATGAAGTCCATAAAAAGGTAATGACATTTGGAATCTTGTTCCATTGCTCTGAAGGTGCGAAACCTATTGGTTGTAAATAGATATTTGAAACCAAGAGGGATTCGAAAGGTGATATAGAAAGATATAAGGCTCGTCTTGTAATGAAGGGCTTTACTCAAAAGGAAGACATCAATTATAATGAGACTTTCTCTCCAGTTTCATCGAAGGACTCATTCAGAATAATTATGGCATTAGTGGTACATTTTGATCTTGAGTTACATTAGATGGATGTAAAGACTGAGTTTCTAAATGGTGACATTGATAAAATAATTTATATGGTGCAACTGGAAAACTTTGTATCGGGAGATTCAAATAATATAGTTTGCAAATTAAAGAAATCCATCTATGTACTTAAGCAGGCTTATCTTCAATGGTATCACAAATTTCATTAAGTTATTCTCTCATTCGGTTTTGAGATGAATGTGATTGATGATTGTATATATCATAAGGTTAGTGAAAGTAAATATATTTTTTCTAGTTTTATATGTTGATGATATATTGCTTGCTAGTAATAATATAAGTTTCTTGCACGAAACTAAAATATTTGTATCAAAGAAATTTGAAATGAAAGATCTAAGAAATGAGTCTTTTGTATTACGAATTCAAATACACCAAGATCGCTCTGGGTGTATTCTCGGATTATCACAAAAGACCTATATAGAAAAGTGCCTAAGAGATTTGTCATGCAAGGTTGTAAACCAGGAGATACCTCTGTTTCTAATAGAGACAAATTTAGTCCCAATAAATGCCCAAAAAATGACATAGAAGGAAAGAAAATGCAAAAGATTCTCTATGCTTCAACAATTAGAAGTCTTAGGTATGCTACAGCATGTATGCGTCTAGATATAGTGTATATTATTGGAATGTTGGGCAAATATTTAAGTAATCTAGGATTGGATCATAGGAAGGTAGCCAATGAAGTCATGAGGTATCTTCAGAGAACAAAACATTACATGCTTACATATCAAAAGTCAGATCAACTTGAGATTATTGGGTATTTTGATTCCGATTTTGCTGGATGTCAATATAGTCGTCAATCCAGTTCTGGTTATGTTTACCTACTTACTGAAAGAGTTATTTCTTGTAAGAGTGCTAAACAGACACTCATAGCTTCTTCTACCATGGAAAATGAATTCATTCCTTGTTATAAGGCATTCAATCAAGGAATATGGTTGCAGAATTTTGTTACAAGGCTGCGCATTATTGATAATATTGAAAAACCACTTAAGTTGATTTGTAACAATCAGTCTGCAATATCATATTCAAATAACAATAGGAGCTCATAGAGATCAAGTTCCTTGTTGTGAAAGAAAAAGTTTAGAGTGATAAAGTCTGATAAAGTCTCTATAGAGCATATTGTGATAAACTTCATAGTTGCGGATCCGCTTACTGAAAAGTTTACTGCCCAAGTTCTTTCATGAGCATGTTGCTCATATGGGTGTTGTATCATTTGATGATATGCTACTTTAATAGAAGTTTGTTTTGTTGTGGTATTTGGTTTATGTTTCACTCTTTCACTTTATTTTGGTGATCTGACGAAGTTGGACCAAGTAAAAATAGGCACGTTCAGATCAAATTATATGTAATTTTCAAGCTACACATCCATACTTGATATATGTCATTAAATTATGTTGATGTATGCGACCATAGATGGATTTAGTTATGATATATATAATAAAAGTTACCTTGATCCTATGTTAATATAATTAATAGACGAGATTGTTATTTTAGAATAATAGCGTATGTTATTTTTGAGCTTATAAGGTAATATATAATTATCTTTGTATATATAGTCCAAGTGGGAGATTGCTGGATTTTGGATGTATCTATACAGCTATATAATTGTATAATAAGTTATTATTAAGGTTTGAGCCCAAATTAAATTGATCTATTAAATTTAAAGTTAATGGGTTATTTATATTTAAGATAAATATGGAGAGATAATATATATTTAAAATAAGTATGGATAAATATGTGTAGATACCGTTTTCGTAATCTTTAATTTATGATGGGTTAAATTAGAATTATGAAAAATAAGGATAAATATGGTTATGAAGATAAATACTGTTATGGTCCCCGAATTTGCTCAAGAGTTTTTCTTTCCGATAATGAATTTGAAAGATTAAAACCCTAAAGAAGTCAAGAATTATTTTGTTATTATGGATTTAGGTACACTTCCGTTATCAAATTTTATTTTCTTGATGATTTAATCTAAAGAAGATTTATTGATTATATTTTTATCATCCGTATAATCTGGTTAAAGTTTATACAATAGTTCCTTCTTAGAAGAATCTTTACAAGGTTTCTATGCGTATCATTTCAGAAGAAATTGAGCGGCATCTAGCCGGGGCCAGACATGGAATGATAGAATTAGTAACTCTACAAATACAAATAGGAGCTGATTTTCGTATTAATCCATATGTAAATAAAAGTAATATAACTAACAAGCATACACTGATTTCTTGGACTATATATACATATGTGATCATCATGCAACCTCAAATTACTAAGCAAAGCATCCATTGATTAATTGATTTTTTAAAAATATCGAACCGAATTAATTGATTTTTTTAAATATTATAAAATCTATATTTTAATTTAATTATCATAAAATTATAATAGTTTTATGATAAATTTTTATTTGATTAATATAAAAGATATTTAGAATTACTTATTAAATAATTATCTTCACTAAAATAATAATATAGTTTTTTAGATAATTAAGTAAATCTTTTTTGTAAAGTATGATTGATTTTGGTTATTCGGTTACCGAACCGAATTATTCCGGTTCGGTTCGGTTTGATTTTGTTTTGAGGGTTATTTGGTTTGGTTTCAATTTTGATATGTGACCTCCATCGGGTATGGTTCCGTGAATTCGATTCGAAACTGAATCAACCTCGTGCTAACCCGTGTGGCGTCCCCACTCACTACAAAGAAGGAAACCAGAGGCAGGCCATTACGGTAAGAGATGCTCGTCTTGCCTTGGCTCCGGCTCCTGCAACTCCGGCCACCATTCCGGGGCAAAGCTCCGGACGTGCAGCCATGGTGGTTGGTGGACGTTGGCACTTGGTTGTGGCCGTGAATCCCTTGTTGAGAGTTTTGAACTCCTTCAAATAATCCCATGCGTGTGTGCCAAATTGCTATCTCGCAAATTAAGACCATGGTTGTTATATTATTTTGGTATTGCAAAAATTCTGGCATATCGGGAAGAGAATTCGTTGATTAGTGTTTCAAATAAATTATTTGTGTACGCATAATTCCATCTGATAATGCGCAAGAACGACATTCATTTGTTTTATTTTTATAATTTTTTTGAGAGTAATCTCTAATAAGCCCTACTTGTGATTGGATGATAGATACACCATTCGTGAAGCCCAATAAGGCACACAAGCCCATGAGCTGCCTTGTCGAAAAGTCCATTTGAGATCGACGGCCGCTGCCCTTCTCAAATGTAATGTCCGTCCGATCTGATCATATCCTCCAGGCATTGAGAAACCCTAAACCCTCACATCTCCAACTTCCGTATTTATGTATACTCCGCCGCTTCTCCAGCTCACGCTTCGTTCGCCTCCCCAGTCATTTGTTTCAAGGACTGCCACTCCCTTGTTTTTGTGCTTTGCTTATTATGCACTTGAGATTCGTGTGCCTTGTATGCTCAAGGTTATGGCTCTGTTTCATGTATGTCGTGCCTTATGTCGAAGTTCATGATTTTCTTTTTTGATTTAAATTGTTTGATTAGCCATTTCCAATATGAATCAGTCAGGGTTTTGGTTTGTGAGATGCTTTTTTCTTATACTAGCCGTCTAACCATTCAGGCATGTTATATCTAACCAGTACAAGTATGGGGTAGGTTGAATTGGATTTATATCATGTATTGGTACGATAACCCAGTGAGGAAACAAGGCCTTGATAGGAAGTGCCGTCTGACGATTCAAAAATTTCAGCAGCTGTCTAGAAGCATTGTTTTGTTTCTTCAGTTGTCTGTCATTTGTGTGATTATAAATGGGTCTCTGAGGGTTCTTTTCCTTGAACATATGTAAGCATTCATATGTATTTTTGGGCCATTTTTCTGTCATTATAAATAAGTTTTTTAAAAAAATATTTACCTCGAAGATCGTCAAGCAATCATATGTTGTTTATAGTTTTAACAATTGTGGTTTTATGGTCTGTGATTTTAGAATTGTTTCGAGTTGTTGGGTGCCCAAAGCCACGTTGTTGCTAGCTAGAAGCCATGAGCATTGATGCTATGTTTGGGCACAGAGCAAGTTGCATTTGTTTCGCATTTTGATAGGAATCTGTAGATTTATGCACCATATTTTTACAGAGCCGTTTCGTGCGATTACAATCCTCCCGATTTCACGAGTTATTGTGTAAGTAGGCAAAGCCTATGATGCAATTTATATACAATTGGAATTACCGTCTGAGGTTTTATCACCCAATTGATGCCAAACTTGCTGCTTGGCTGAGGCTTGCATATGCTTTTTCTTCCAACGTGTTTCTGGTTTAGTTTTCTACGTAGAGTTGGAACCGCGATCACTTCGGAATGCAACAGAAGTAGCACAAGAAGTTGAATCATTTGTACCTCCAGCCGAACATAAACAAAGAAAGATTCGTTTATGTAAAAACCTTCATTGTAGCTTTGGCAAAAGAATCTTCGTTATAATGGTACCCAAAAATTGGTTTGTAGGTGAAGCCCGTTTTTATTTATTGGCGAGCTAAATGAAGCAATCTCAAATCTCAACCCGTTTCTGATGCGGGTTTGGCAGGATGGAAACCATATTAAGCTTGAGTGCAGTATATTCTACCAAGTAAATTGTCGGAGTGATGAGGCGAAGTAGGTAAGCTTAAAAATGTATGTTCGCTTTATATATAAACGTAAGCAGAGAAATGCATTATTTATGAATTGACTCGAGTATGTAAACGTATTTTTTGTCAATTCTAGCCTGTGCTGGTTATTAATATTTTCCCAAAATTCTAATAATATGTGAATATGTTGCCAAGCTAAAAAGTTTTAACAGACGACCGTCACAGATCGGAGGCTTCTCTCACTCTTTAGTTACAACAATAATCCTAATTTCTAAAGGCTATTTCTATTCTTCTTGAAGACTCAATCGGGAAGCGTGAGACGAGTTAGGGTATGCTTTATCATCTATTAGCAAAAATGAAGTGCACCAATAACTTTGTGAGTATTTGAAATTGAGTCTTAAACCCTAAACCTTAATATTGGGGAATTGTACTATTACATCACTGGTTTATCACGATCAAATGTTTTTTGGCTTGGGATCAATCATACATTTCAAGACTAACAAAGGAAGTTAGGTTCCTAACTCTATACCAAAATAGCATGTCAAATATTCATATTTCATGAAAAATGATCAATGTTCCTTGACATCAATGGAAGCTGCATAAGCAAAGTGTTTGAATTGTGTGATTAAAGGTTTCAAACCGGCAAAGAAAGCCTAAATCATCCATCTCTGCAATAACAGGAGTGTCGTCTGGATTGAAATTTTGGTGTAATTACAAATTGTTTCTTCATTGGCTAATCTCTTGCACCAAATCTTATTCATTCTCAGAGGAATCATTCTCATCCAAGAAAAGAAGAATTTTTCTTGAAGTAACATTTTTTACGATTTCCTATGTAGTACATGCTATTGATTTATGTGCTATTCAACATGTAGACAGACAAAAAGACAGGATTAATCACATTGAATAAATGTGGCCAGCCCAACTAATGACTATATAAGAGCAAATAATTCTTTTAGCAATCCACAAGATAACTGTTCGACCAAGTCCGAGCACCAATATCTGCACATACTGCCAGTTGCCGTCAGATTGTATCTTAGTGTTTATATCTCCTTAACTAATGCAGGCATTGAAGTTGTTTGGAGGCCTTTGATCTAATAATCCCAATCTTAAATGCAAGTTATTATTATGAGCCGGCTGCTTATAACTTTCTTACAACTAAAACTTCGATTTGGCCGTCAGATTGGTGGAACCTCTCCACAACTCATATCATGGTAGCTCTATAAATATATGCTCACCATAACCACGCAATAAGCAATCGACCTGAGCAGCTGAGCAAGTTCTATAATTAAATATATTTCCTAGTTTGATCAGATGGCGATGATGAGCAGGTTCGGGACAGTGGCGCTCCTTCTTGCTGTGATCGCTTGTTTGGCCACCGTTGCCTCCTCCACAGAGTACATCGTCGGGGATGACTATGGATGGAGAAAGGATTTTGATTATAAAGTTTGGGCAGCCGACAAAGCGTTCTACGTTGGAGATGTTCTCGGTAATGCATGCACACTGATCCCGCTTCATGTAGTTAGTTACTTTCTTAATTTCTCGTCCAATTCACACTTGTAGCTTGCATATAAGCAAACCAATTGAAACATGTATGCATTAGTCCTTGGACTAATTATTTGTATCGTCTAATTGAATATATATGCAGTGTTCAAGTACATGGAAGGGTACCACACCGTCATCAAAGTGAACGGGACTGGATTTGTTCAATGCCAAAAACGCCGAATGCAGGGATTTTAGCGAGCGGTAACGACAGGGTGACCTTGGCCACTCCTGGAAACAAGTGGTACATATGCGGGGTTGGTGATCACTGCAGCGACCACGCCCAGAAGCTTAAGATAACAGTGTATCCCAAGGACATTGCGCCTGCATTGCCTCCTCTTCTTCCCCGAGCACCTGCTCCAGCTCCGGCAGCAGAAGCTCCTTGGTACTAGTTAGTTATCGTATTTTTAGTTATATGGCATTATTACTATGTATGTTGGTTTCATCTGTAGTTATCAACATACATTGAGTGTAGCCCTTTACACTCTTGAGAGTCACGAGTGCATTTGAGTTTATGCATGCTTGTATTTTTCAGTTTTTTTTTTGAACCCCTTTCTATTATCGATCATTAGGAATGGGATCGTGTGTTCTTTATGGACCAATGAAGGTCATTAATAAAAAAATATATTTTATTTTCTAACAAATTTCCCCATAATTAATTTTTAAAAAATCTAATTTGCTCATAATTTCCCACCAGTGGTAATATAAGGGAAAATATAAATTAACATGGTTAGATCTAATTAGCCTCAAGATAATACTATTTTTCTATAAACAATCACGGGGAAGTTTCTTTAGGTCTCAAGCTGAGAGTATACGAATATCAGGTGATACTATCTAGCCCTCCAACTAAATGACATGGAGGAAAATTGGTGAGAATAATACAAGGAGGGAAGAAGTTACAGCTCGTATTTGTATACCATTCCCCCGCACAACGTGCATGCAACCACTGTAACCCTAACAAAAACAATATTAACCGAAAAGAATGACCCAGATTCATGTATTTAATCGAGCACTGCGTACGTACGTATGCTTCATGACCCGTTCATATAGTCCGTTATGAAATATAGTACCTCCCATGCAACGTACAATATTTCAGTTACAGTTGAACCGATCGATCATTAACCCCAAGTCACGTTTAAATTTGATGCAACCTAACTAGCCGATTATATATTTGTCATCCAGTATTCATGACTTAACAGTTGTGATTAAGCTTGTAGATCAATTATAATTAGGATCACCGCACATCGAGGAAATGATACAAATAGGTAGGAATTATCTTGAAGCTAGAGCTAGGAGGAAAAACAGGGCGTTTTGAACAACTGATCAATACGAATTAACAGATCAAACTACAGCTCACCATCTAACGCCGATGAGCGGAATTTGGGTTATCCGACTGATTCTTCTTCTCGCAGTGATCTCTTCTCTAGCAACACTTGCCTTTGCAGTTGATTACTTCGTAGGCGATTATAATGGTTGGAGCGAAAGCAATGACGTTGACTATAATTCTTGGGTAGAAACCAAGACATTCTATGTCGGAGATGCTCTTGGTAGTGCTAAGTTTTAGTATTTTTCATACGTTCTATATCGTCTCTGTATGTAATATATTGATCACTACTTTATTTTCTACGTTCCACTTCTCCACAAATATGGTAAACATGACCGTGCATGCTGTTTCTGGCTACGATTAATATATGTTGCATGCATCATTTCAATTGCTTACAATTTGATTATCGTTATTGTCTGATAATGAATGTAATTTAAGTATATTTTGTTCCAAATTTTGCAGTGTTCTATTATAGGGAAGGATACCACACAGTGGTGGAAGTTAACGAGTCTGGATATACGCATTGCCGTGTAATGCCTTATTTAGGAATGTTAGCGAGTGGATACGATATAGTGGTCTTGGACTCGCCTGGAAACAGATATTTCATATGTGGAGTTGATGATCACTGCAGCTACTACAATCAGAGGTTGAAGATAACAGTCCATTCCAGAAACACGACGGCACCCGTTACGCCTCCTCTCATGTCCCAACAGGCAGCTGCTTCACCTCCACCAAGATTGTTTCGGTGATGATCACGGAAAAGGTTGGTCGACCATATATATATATAGGAGCTGTGATGGCATGGAGTTCTTTAGATCAGTGGTTGAATAATATACATCAGATCATCTTTGTTAAGTCAATCTTTTATAATAATGGTGAAACCAGCCCTTCATAATACTTGTATAAGAAACTAATTACTATGTATTTTGCATTATGACGCAATATTGATCCAGCCAAAATCATTTTAAAATAGAATAATCTTAATTATATAAACGGCTATAATAATACTTATCAAAGCAATCATCAACTAATGCCGAGCTTTGAATATCACCAGATCAATCGATCAAATTACTATTTTTTATTAAACACATGTGGTGGATATAAATTGATCATCAAACTTGAAGCTACATTTAAATTAGTTAAGAAAATTGCTGGGTTGCTCGAATCTTATGATAGCTTCACCACGTATCTTCTCAGCCCCGACTGAATACATTAACGTGAGTAATAGTTTTAATTTTAAAAGCCTTTTGACTAAAAAAATTTTCTTACTCGACCTTACTTAATGAATTACAGAGTTCATCAGATCAAATCCAAAAATAAACTTAAACCTTCCTCACCTCCCACCCCCGTTGTCGCCTCCTCCCTCCCGCCCCGCCCTGCCGCCCCCCTCCCTGCCCTCCTCCATCCCACCTCCCTCCTACCTCCGTCATCGCCCCTGCGGCGTCTCTCCCTACCGCCTCCTCCCTGTCCTCCTCCCTCCCACCCTTGTCGCCGTCTTCCCCCTGCCGCTCCCCTCCCTGCCCTCCTCCCTCCCACCCCTGTTGCCGCTTCCCCCTCCATGCTGCCGCTCCCTCCTTGCCGCCCTCCTCCCTGCCTTCCTCCATCCCACCTCCCTCCCGTCGCCGTCTCCCCCTTGCCACCTCCCTCCCTCCTGCTCCTTCCCTGTCACCCCCTCCCTCCCACCTCCATCGCCGCCTCCCCTCTGCCACCTCCCTCCCTGCCGCTCCTCTCGCCTCCCTCCCTGCAATTATAGGTTTATAGGGAGTGTTTCCAGATGAGCAGCTAGTTGCTATCAAAAGAGCCCAGCAAGGGTCCATGCAGGGGCGACGAGAATTTAATACAGAAATTGAGCTGCTTTCAAGGCTTCATCACAAAAACCTTGGTGGAGATATAACTCCATTATCTCATACTTCTTGACGTTTATTCTACAGGAATATCTGGAATTCGATTGGATTGGAAGAGGAGAATTCGAGTTGCTCTTGGTGCGGCCAGAGGTCTATCTTACCTCCATGAATTATCCAATCCACCCATAGTATACAGAGATATTAAATCAACTAAAATTCTCCTGGATGTTCATCTGAATGCGAGGGTATCTAATTTTGGTTTTTCCAAATTCATTGGCCATAATGAAAAGGGTCATGTTACCACTCAAGTCAAAGGGATAATGGTATGATCCTCACATGAAAATTTATTAATTTTGATTGCTATTGAAAGCTATATTCAACCCATAAACGTAAAAACATTTTGTTGAAAATCGCGGGGATATTTGGATGCTGAGTATTACATGACCCAACAATTGACAGAAAAGAGTGATGTTTGAAGTTTTGGAGTATTACTGTTGGAGATTATCACTGCAAAGAAACCTATTGAACGAGGCCGATACATTGTGAGAGAGGTGAGAGTAACAATGGACAAGAAAAAGGATCTATATGGCCTTGATGAACTGCTAGGCCCAGCAATTGGTTTGGATACCACTTTAAGTGGATTTGAGAAGTACATCGACCTAGCAATGATGTGTGTTGAAGAATCAGGGGCAAACAGGCCTACTGTCACGGGCCTGATTCAAAGACCCAAAATTTTTCGATCCTAACCAGTCTTGTGCGGCGTATTCTCACCCGAGAACACCAGCCTAACACAAAGTACGCAGCTTTGAACAAACTACGGAAGCCTACACGCCAACACCAACCTCTGTTCGGCCAATTCAACCTCCCGAGGTTGCTGCCTTCAACCCGTCGCTCAATCACCGTGTGTTGGTACCACACTAAACACTGACAGAACACTTCTGGCTACTGACACACCCTGCCGATAGGCTGTTCCAGAAGTCAAATAGCACCACACGCTGCACTGCCCGATCGCCTCAACCAGTAATTATGCGTCTTGGGCTCGTGTCGTCTGCCCTTGCTCGTCTCAGCACCAGTTCCCGCAACTAGCTGCCTTGTAAACTTCGACCGTGACCTAGGATATAGAAGTTCCCTGTCTAAACTCCAGCCAATAAGCAAAACACAGATTACGGAAAACACTTCCCAACCTTATATCATTAAACCGATCATAAGGATTTTACAAGCACTCGAACTCTTCTCAAGCACCTGCTCGGCTTGTGGATAGCCCCACAGCCTCGCCCAATGTACCCACAAATACAAAGGCGCACAACGAATCACTCCCCGAGTAACTCTACCCCGATTGCCAACACAAGCAACCAAACAACGTGTACCTGGTTTCCAGCAAGTCGATGGAGTTCCAGCGCTCACCACGAACACCGGCTGCAGCAACTCCACGCTCCTTTCTCACCAGCCACACCACGCTGCTTTTCCTCACAAGGGAACACGTCTGGAATCTCAGGAACACTCCTCCTCTCCAGACTCAATTCCTCTCTTGATCCACTCCCACGTCTTTCCCTCTTGATCTGTCGATCTTCTCTGATCCACCGATCTGTTTTTCCAGCATAACCCCTGTGCCTATATGCACCACGCCCCTTCTGTTTCAGATAACTCCGGATCCAGCATCTCTATCCACAAAGATCTGCAATCTCCACCGTATCCAGCAACCTAGCACTACTCCACGTCCAGGTTCACCCTCACGGCCTTGTGGTTATCTTCAGAAGTTTGTTGCAGCCTTCACGTCCCTGGATATGCATATCAAATCTTCCACCAAGATACGCCCCCAGCAACTTCCATGAAGCTTCATCACAAACCCTTGGCTACACCGCTGGTCACCCATCTCGCCCACCGGCTCGACCCCAGTAACGTCCAGACATGGTTCAACCTCCCTCAACAATTCACCGATCACCTGTTGGCAATGGTCCACCACCATCGCCCTGCACCAGCCCTACCGCTCGTGCATGCCCATGCACTGTCGCGATACCAGCACCCGCTCCCACGCGTGCCTGTGCACACACCTGTGCGCGCCCTCTCGTGCGAATGTCCGCGCGCCATCGCGTACCCGCGTGCACCCTTACGCTCGCGCACCTGCGCACCCGCGCACCCGCGCAGCAGTGCGCCTGTTGCTCCCTCACGCGCAAACCTACATGCACGACCGAGCGCTCGCCGCTACAGTGCTCGATACTTTGCCACAACGCAGTACCGCTATTTTGCTCGGTATTGGCGGCTGCTCGGCACCCTGTGCTGCACACTCGGCTCGGTAGCTTGCTCGGTCCACGGTTGCACCACAACCTTAATTTGCCGACCCAAACACCGATCAGCAGCAACCTGAGGTTTCTTGACCTGGACTCGGCCACATGGTCGATACACCAAATACCGACCCATGTGCCGACACAACTGCTGTAACTCGACGCCATGCTCTATCACCATGCTCGGTCACTCGGTAGCCTCGTGCACCTCGGTTTGTAACCTGTAACTCAACACGGGTTAGCCTCGGTATGTTGTTTCCACCACTCGAATAGCCATTGCTACCCCTCATGGATGCAGGAAACCTAGGGACAACACCCAACCCTAGTTCTCGGCAACGCCCGTGAGTTACAGATGTAACACCTACCATGAGTTCAGTGGTCAAGGAATTGGAAAACATAGCACATATTTGCCGGGATGAATCCATACGCTGGTTCTGCATCGACGTGAGAAAATTGGTGGCTATCCACCTTCTAAGGTGGAACCCAAGTGAGAAAATTGGTTGGACTTAGTTGCTACTCTTCCGGATATGTAATCCTCGCGTGGTTTGTAAACGTTGTGTTTTGTTTCATTTCTGTACATGATGATTGCTAAACTTTTGTTACCTCTGTACATAGTAGGATGACATATGAAAATGTTGTTGCACTGCCCTTGTCTCCGTTCTTCCATATATGCAAAAAGATTCTAATGATTGTTGGCCCTCTAAAAATTGCATACTTGAGTAAGCTAAATTTCCACAAGCTGAAACAACTCACCCATTAAAACACATCCCACAAGAAGAAATGAGTAAAATAACCGCATTTGATTGCTATAAAATGATAGTTGTATGTTTACAAAAATATTGCCTCTTTAAAAAGAGAAAAAAATAAAACAAAAAGAAACCAGTAATTCGAGTCAGTTCACTATATAACCTATCATGTTACACGGACTTCAATCCAAGCTCTCGCCGTCGATAGAGAAGGCCCTGAAAGTTGGTGCCCTCTCTGGTATGGAGTCTTAAGGAGCAGTGGATCATCTGGAATCAGAAGTTTAGTTTCTCGGTTGGATCTTATGTCAGCAGATTGTTTCTCTCAGTATCGAGCCCAAGCAACAACATAGAGGCTAGCAATGATAAGAAGGCCACCAGTTAAGCTGCATAACCAAATACCAAAAAAATAAGGTTATTTCTCTTTCTAGAAACTGATGTTAAAATTGTCAGATGAATCTTGTTACTAATTAGTATCATTACAAATAAATTTACAGCTTCATGTTCAGCACGCGAACACTCGCAAAACCATGAAATATAACCTATTGGCCAAAAAACATTTCTACCTCTGGTTTTTTACCTTGAATATGAGACCGGCACTGGAAGAAAGAGATGTATGCCACTAGAGTGAAATATACGTGCATCTAAAAATGTTTATGATAAGTTTTCTGATCAGGGATTGTTAATGACAAAATGTACAATAGATAAGTCCAGGCCAAACCTTCCAAAATAAATATTGCTTCTAAGAAAAAATTTGGACAAAATGGCAGATGTTGTAGGTTGAAGTGGAATATATAGAGCAACCATAGATGGCCTTACAATCTTATTTGACAACATCAAGAGTCTATGGTTAATGGGTGATGCAATTACTCCCTTTAGAACAAAATCAACTACCATTCAACTTCAAAATACAGAAATATGGAAATATGATCTAGATTTTCGTAAAATTTTGTTTTCATCAAGCAAGTGGGAGGGAGGTGGGCAGGGAGGGAGCGGCAAGGAGTGGGGCAGGAGGGGGAGGGAGGGCCGGAAGGAGGGAGCGGCAGGGAGGGGGTGGCAAGGAGGGAGCAGGCAGAGGGGTGGGAGGGGGAGGCGGCGACGGGGGTGGGAGGGAGGAGGGCAAGGAAGGGGCAGCAGGGAGGGAGCAGGAAGGGGGAGGTAGGGACCGGGGTGGGAGGGATGTGGGGTGAGGAAAGTGTAGGTTTTTTTAATTTGATCTTGGCCGTTCATAAAAATGGACGGTTCAGATCAAATTATTAGGTGAAGAGAATATTTGTGCGTCAGGTCGGAGGTTTGATCGTTTGAGATCTCCACCCTTTTGAGTTTGGTTCTTCTACACCGCGGCTGCATCGTTGCATCTGCATCTCATCTCGTCGTCTTCATCGATCAGATACACATCCAAGCCAAGGTAATAATGGTAGATAGTAGTAGTCGTATAATAATATATTCACAATTGAATCCCCTCCGATCTTTCTCTCCCTCCTCGCCCAAACTTCGAACTCCCGGCAATCTATCTCTCTCTTCTTTTCTTTTCTTCCTTTTCTTTCATGGTCTTTTAAGTAGCTATTACTTCTTACTCTCGTTTGTTAATTTCTGCGGTTTTTGTTTTACATGTAGCTTGGTTAATTAAATCGGAGGGATTGATCGGTTGTAAGGGTTTAGGGTGGTTTTCCTGCCCAATGGGGGGACTTTCTCTTGCTGTAATTTGTAGATTTATTTAGGAGGATAATATATATATTAATGCAGTTGTCATATCTTTCATGTGAAAGTTTTCGCTTGGCAATCCTCTCGCAGATGATCGACGACCGAGACCTGGGCTTTATTGCCAACCTCCTGGGCATTACCATATTCATATTGGTCATTGCTTACCATTACGTCATGGCGGATCCCAAGTTTGAAGGAAATTGATTAGGTTTTTTCTGTATGGCCTTTGTAAGACGGTGATTCGTGGGCGTATGAAATAAGCATCCTCTAATCGTTGCACCACCTTCATTTCATTTCAGTGTTGGCTTTTCGTTCTTATTAGGTGATTGACATGGGGGCATCTCTGTGGCTGATTGATGTTTTCCCCTTCAGTTTCTTAATTAGGTCGTCTTCACTATTGGCAAGTTAATTGGCGAAGCCTTGAATTGCAAGGCTATGCACGAAGCTACCAATGTCATGAAATGCGCATCAGATGTTTGTGATTATGCCTCTGATTTTGCAAAAATCTGCAATTGCAAATCCAACGTTGTCGACGAACCGGAACCATGTATAGCTAATTTTGTGATATAGTAATATACATATGCTTTGATGTTGCAGATTGGGTGGGTCTTTGCTCTGCTTTCTCGCGTATTATTAATCCTGACATCATCTGCTAAAAGCTTCCAAGGTTGGAGGGGATTCATTCAACTACTTTCTCATTAGTCTTGTTTATAAATGACGTTTGTTGAATAATATTTATTTCAAGTTTTAAAATGGTACATGAAGTTGGTGATAGCATGCATCAATAGAATTTGGTGCGGGCTGGTAGACGATTGAAGGAGTGTTATATGAAGTCTTTGCTGTTGTTGATTGCGGCTTTGGCTCCTCTTTGGTCTTTGACGTTGTTGTGGGCTTCTCTGAACCAGCAGCTTGGATGTCATCTTTGGATTTAACGGCCTCTTCTCTGGGCACTGTATCCCTGGCCTTACCTTGGGCTTTAGCTTGTCGCTTGTCGGGCAGCTTCGCCACCAATGTTGGTAAAGGTGGGATTGCATCATGTCAAACAATTAATCTTAATATGCTATGTTAATAATTATCAATTTTAAATAATTAAATTAGAGGTAATTATACATCATGTTATCAGTAATCCGTGATGGTTAAGGTTTTGTCACGCATCTAGAAGTCCAAATTCGGTGCTCGGCGATGTTCGAATCAGGTTCAATTAGATGAATTCGGTATAAGATCTGATGAATTTCAGCGAATCCGATTTTTCAATGGGTTCTAGCATCTTTTTGGTAATTTTTTAGTGATCGTTGTTAGTGGCGGCTATAGATAGGATCACAATGGTATAGGGTACCGTTGGCATTGGTTCGGCAAGCCCAACGTGCTGACGATGTTGACAAGGTTGGCAGAGGCGGCGGCTCGCCGAAAAATAGGGGTAGTCGGTGGTGGGGGTGAGGAACCGCTCCAGTTGGGGAACGTCGCGAGAGGGTCGGTGACGTCGAGGTGGCGACTGGATTGTGACAATGATGGTTGCCAGCGGCAGGATCAGCGACAGGAGCGTGGCATGGTTCTGACGGCTTCATCGCGTCCTGGAGGCCGGGTGATGGCCGAATGGCGAGGGGAATGGTCGACGATGTTCTGGCGCGGTGACTGGCGGCATCGATCCGCGGTGGTGTGGCAGCCGGAGGCGATGTTGGTGATGGAGAAGGAGGCTGACTTCAAGGGTTTGGGGGAATGAGAAGCAGGGGCAGGGGGAAGAAATGGGTTGGTGGCAATATCGTAAATAAAAATTGACTCGACTTTGACAAGAGTAAAAAATAATAACTAATTTGTAATAAATCCTAAAAAAATCTAAAAATAGGAAAAAATCTCATAAAATATAATACACACCATAACACCATAATGATATGTTTTATAACTAATAACCCTTTTCCCCCTTCCGTTTTCTTGTGATTATTTTACATGAGATTTCCATTTTCTCATCAGCTTTTCGACGTTATCATCATATATTCAAGTATATTTAACCCTTATCGTTCATAACTCATGGTTGGCCTCGGCTTAGTACGCGGTTCATAAAATCATAAAATTGACTCAACTCGAATCAATGGTTGAATTGTTTGGTTCACTAATCTAATACTTTGACTCAAGTTATGGGTTTTACACATGAGCTTATTGATGGATGCCGGATCATGTAGGAACATGATTATAGGAATGATATTTTTATATATGTATTTTTATCTTGGTAATGAATAGTGGTGGGTGCGGATGTCAGAATTAGAGAGTCTGATCGAAGCCCGAAGCATGTCCGACCGAATTTGACTAATCGAATTCGACCGAATTAAAACAAACCAAACGTGGATATTTTTTTGCCTAACTGAATGACAAACCGAGTGTCCGATATTTTATATCAATAACATAATGCCTTCGACATTTGTGAGGCTAATATTTTGTTCTATGAAAATTTCAAAACATAATATACAGTCAAATTAATTAAGTTTATACATAAAATTAATATTTAATATCTAAAATAATTAAAAATGACTTATATAAAAAAAGATAAAAGTCACTCTTATTCATATCTCAATGAGAGCATTTTAACATATTCCCGAAGCATCTCATTAAGCACAAACAAATAACATCGGATTCAACCCTCCACACACACAAGCAAACATTCATATGAAAACAATACAAAATCCCCAATTTCCCCCAATAGCAAAGAATATTAAAAAGATACAATTTTTCACATACCTAGAGCAAAATAGCACACATCTTGAGCAAATCCAAGTAATCCACATGATCCTGGACCTCCACCAAGGCATGGGGTTCTACCGATCCTTCCAACCCTCTAAAGCAAACCTGGTCACCAAGCTCAGTCCAGCAAGCAGAGCCCAGGCAACACAAGCCGCATGGCCACAATCGGGAGGCAAAGGACAATCTTGGCCCACTCGTAGACCCCTTCGATGTTGGGCATGTCATTACGGAAGTGGTCAACGGGGGTGGGCGGGCGGAGGGAGAGCGGAGCGGCGCTAAGGAAGGTGAAGGGGTTGTCGGGGTGGTGGTGGCGGGCGGGATCGGAGGCACCGGCATGCTCGACGCTGACCTTGATGATGGCGTTGGTGGGGCGAGGAGAGAGGAGTAGGGGGCGGCGAGGTTGGCGGCGCCAGAGTGATCCATGGTTGTCAGCGGTGGCGGGGTTTGATCCTAGCAGGGCAACGAAGGGGGTCCGCAGGCAACCCACAGGGCGGCAGAGGGGGTACACAAGTGGTGGCGAAGGGGGTCTGCATGCGGCGATGGAGGGCGTGAGGGGCTCCGTAAACAGTACTCGTTAGGGTAAGATTTTGATTTCAGACCGTCCACGGATACTCCTTGGGCTTGATGGACAACTCAAACAATGGCTCAATTGGATAAGTTTTGTCCAACAAAATTTCGGACATACACGGACAACAATTTGTTTCATGCCCGTCTAACTGATGCCCACCCCCTAGTAATGAACTGTAAATCTTATGGTTATCTTATCTATGTTTTTAGTGGTTCGTCTCTTATATAAGCCATAACATGCATAATTTATTAACCTTACGATTTTAGTTAATTAAACCATGATAAACAATTAAATTGTTATGGTAGAGATTTTCTTAAGGCAGCAAACTCTTGTTAATTAAAATTGGTTTTTGTTCTTTTAATAGTAAAATTATTTTTTATAATTTATATTAATAGTCAATAATACGATTTATCTACGATTTTAAATATGTTTTGACTAGGTTAGTGATGTTATATATATTATTATATTATATTATCAGAGTCGAGCTACGAATTGATTTCGATTCAAGTTGGAGTTATAACTAAGTCGAGTCAAGTTGAATACTATCTTGCTCAAACTCGATTTGTAGGATTCGAGTTCGAGTTAAGTTTGAGCTCAAGCATTTAAATATCGAGCTTCAAGTCGAGTCGAGTTGAGCCGAATGCCAAATGCTCACGAGGTAGATTAAATATTGAGTTCAACCTTTCTTTATAAAATTCAACAATTTCCTTGGTTGGAATGCTTTGGATTAGGTTGAGAGGCCTTGGAATTAAGTGATGAGGTATATATACATAACGTTTGATTAGAAAGCCTACTAGAAGGGTGTTCTTATTGATTTATGAGGGTTTTGGATTTCCGGTTGTACATGGTAACGATCTTGCTTATTGACTATAACTAGGGTTTGGTGAGAGGTATCATAGTATATTCTTCTTATCGCATGACAAAGCAAGGTAAAGGCTTCCTTATGTGACCTCTACTTAATTTCCCTCTTGCACACTTAAAACTTGCCCATAGCATGATGTTATATATGGTATGAGTTACCATCATGGTTGCAAAAATCAGAATCGGAATCGAAATTGGTTTTCGATGGAGTCGGAATCGGAATCGGAATCGATCTAAATCGGACAAGAATCGGTCTAGTTGAATCAGCCTGAAACAGTCCTAAACAAAAATTTCAAATCAGTCAAAATTAGTGGGTTATTAGTATAGAATATGTCATTCTGATGCAATTTTCATGTTATAATGTGTATTATATTTTATGATATTTTTTGATATTTTTTGAATTTTTTTAAAATTATTTAGAATTAGTTATTATTTTTGACTCAAGTCGGAGTCGAGTCAACTTTTAATTATGAAAATGCCACTGATATTTCATCTCCCATCTCCCTCGCCGCCAATCCGATTTATGCATCACTGGTTACCATATCAGATTTATAGCTAGTACAATATATATATTTGGTTTAACTGGGCCGAACTAGATTCTAAAATTAAAAATAAAATTTAAAATGTATTTATCATGAATATTTTATTAAATACCGATAGATATATTGATTTTCAATAAAAATTAAATTTTGTAAAAATTTCATATTAAAATTTGGGTATTAATTAACATAGTACGAAAACCTAAATTGTACCAAATTTGAAGATGGTATGCGATACATTAGGTACAGCTGGGTGATACAATCCGGTATTTTAAATTATGGTCTATACCATTCCCCACTTTGGTTAATTAATTAATAACATTCTGATTTATTTGCCTAGATCGTTAATACAAGTTTGTTGCAATATTAATATTTTTTTAAAATAAAGCAATATTAGTATTGTTGAGGATTTCGTTAAATTTTAATACACAATATAAAGATAAAAAAATGTCAATAGTGAGTTGAACATATAGCTTGTGCTAGGGCTATTAATCGAGCGATCTGGTTTGTAAACATTTGGCTTTCGACTCGGATCAACTCGACTCAAAACTCAATATTTAAATGCTCGAGCTAGAACTTGAATCCTAAGAGTCGAGTTTTAGCAAGGTACTGTTTGACTCAATTTGACTCGGTTATAACCCGAACTCAACTCGAAATCGACTCGTAGCTTGACTCGAACTTGACTCGATAGTATAATATAATAATATACATAATATCATTTGCTTACTCAAAATACATTTAAAATCATAGATAAATCTTATTATTGACTATTAATATAAATTCTAAAAAATAATTTTACTATAATAAAAGAGCAAAAACCAATTTTAATTAACATGAGTCTACTACCAACATAAAATCTCTACCACAACAATTTAATTGTTTATCATGGCTTAATTAACTAAAATTTTAAGGTTAACAAATTACTCATGCTATGACTTATATAAGAGATGGACCATAAAAAACGTGGATAAGATAGCTAAAAGATTTACAGTTCATTAGCAATATATATATATATATATATATATTAAAATATCATGCTTATAATCAGGTTTATGATCTGGCATCTATCAATAAGCTCACGCGTAAAACCTGTGACTCAAGTCAGAGTTTTACATTAGCAAACGCAGTTGGCTTGAGTCAAATCAGCTTCATGAATTACGTGCTAACCCGAGCCTGACCGTGAGTCATGAGAAATGAGGGTCAAGTGTACCTGAGTATATGATGATAACGCCGGAAAGATGATGAGAAATGAGTTATCAGAGTATATGAAAGTATGTAATATGTTTTTTTATCTTAGAATTATTTTTAGGCCGAATAATGCATTAGTACGCGTTATAAGGCAGTTTGAGTGGGTTATTAGTTACAGACTATGTCATTATAGTGTTATGGTGTATATTATATTTTATCGGATCTTTTTCTATTTTTATGTATTATTTTAGGATTTATTATGAGTTAATTATTATTTTTAACTCGAGTCAGAGGCGAATCAACTTTTATTTACGATATCGCCACTGACCCATTTCTTCCCACACCCACCATCGCCCCCCCCCCCCCATCCTTCTCATTCCCCCAAACCCTCTCCGCTGCCCTCCTTCTCCGTCGCCAACACAGGCTCTAACCGCCAATCGGCGCCGTCGGTCACCGCCAGAACATCGCCAACCATTCCCCCGCTGTCTGGCTGTTGCCCGGCCTCCACAATGCGACGAAGCGGCTGCGATCTGTTCGCCCTCCCATTGCCAATCCCGCTGCTTGCGACCGTTGCTGCCGCCATCCACTTATCGACCATCTTGTGACTTTCCCTGACCGGAGTGGAGCCCAGCACCGCCCATCCTTGCTGGATCTCATCATCCCACCACCGCCCACCCCTGCTTTGCTTCCGGCTATCCATCACCTCTACTAACCTTGTCAACATCGTAGATGCATCGCTGAGTCGGTGCCAATGGTACCCCATACCAACGCCATCCCGACGGTAGCTGTCGTTGGCAACAGTTGCCAGTCTTCTCGGTGGTAGCCTCTGCTAGCAACAATTGCCGCTCATCCCGGCTATAGCCGCCACTGACAATAGTTGCAGGAAAATCGCTGAGTATGATAGACTATTTTCTTGACAGAATATTTTGTTCATTTTTTAATCTTTATAAATGGATATTTTTCTCCAAAAGGATCAATTTCGAGCTCACAAATGAGCTAGTATCGAGCACACAAATGATCTCGTATCGAGCTTACAAACGAGCTCGTTTCAAGCTCCCAAACAAAAGAGCTGGTTTTGAGCTCTTAGAATTTAATAGTTTAAGCGTATTCGAGCTCGAGTCGACCTCGAATAGCATCAGAAGTATTCGAGTCGATTTTGATCATGCATGCTCAAAATTCGTTTGATCTCGAGTCGAGTTTGAACAAACTTCGACCTATTCAAGTCAAGTTTGAGCACAAGGTGAGCTAGGTTCGCTTGCTCGTTTAGCAGCATTAGCTTATGCATTGTTCGAAGGTCTGGGGGGTTTGTTTGGATTATAAACAGGACTTTCATATTAAGGGGCAAGTCAAGTTTTTAGTAGCGTAGACTTGATTCAATTTTCATCTTTTTCAAATCAAGCTTTTCAGTTTTGAGCTTATTCAAAAGAGGGGCAATCTCAAACCAAACAACTTAATTTGTATTTATTTTACTCCCTTTATTCGAGCTTGAGCTGATCATAAAGCAAAAGAAAACAAAATTGTTGTAGCAATATTATGTATAAAATAAAATATTTTGTGTAAAAACTTTACATTGAATATAAAATTTGAATCTTTTATCATGTTAATCACGTTTGCATAACTTTTAAAGATATAACACACAAATCCGAAAAAAAATAGTTTTTCTCCACGTTTGAAAAAAATAGTGGATCTCCAAAGATGATCCACGTCTTCTCCACGCCAAAATACGTACAGAAACTTTTTTCTACCCTAATTGTCTCCACTCCTCTGTTCTCCACATTTTAAGATTGAAAAACATTTTTTAAGCCGAGAAAAGTTAGAAAATTAACATATAATCACCGTCAAATAGTTTAAATATAGAAAAAATACAGAATTCTCTCCGCAGTTACAAGTGGTGTGGAGAAGACGTGAAGAAAAAATTCGCAGTGCTAGCTCGCTTCATTTTAGTTAGAGCCGAACTGTCAGTCAAATTGAATTTTATTAGTCCAAAAGATCACTGAATTATTAATCAAATAGAACTACGAACAACACTATATGCTCAAAATTAAAATACCATTACACAATTAAAACATTATGCGTATGTTACTGTTAACATGAGGACCAAAAATTACTTATTGTGTGTGTCCAAATTAAAATAAAAAGATTCCCCAAGGCTTCATTGGTTGCAGCCTTGGGGAAACAAACTAAGTCATGTGTACCTATCTTTTCATAAACTGGCTGATTTCTTAACCTCCTTTTAGAACTAATCTCCTCATTTATATGCTTAGACGACAATAGTTAGTAGTTAGCATCTCCCATTGCATGGGCTAATCCATTCTTAACTGATCGCTACACGAATCGTCATATTCCTTTTTGGTTTCCCCGACAAACTTTTGCAGCTTGCATAATTAACCAGTCTTTTGAAAAAATAAAACAAACTTTTGCAGCTTGCATCTCTTATCTATTTCTAATTCGTGTATGATTGTGATGAAGCAAGTACTTAATTAGTCATATAATACTTAAATATAACATAATCGGTACTTGCCAATTCCCTTCCCATTCAAGCATGACAAGCAAATCCTCCTACTCGTTAGCTTTTACTTCATCACATATATATTCACAAGCCACGTTTCAGCTTTTCTGATCATATATACGGTTTGAGCAGGGATAATTATTTAAGACCGGTTCCAATCCCATATATATATATATATATACACACACACTAATTAATCACATACCCCCAACCCACCCATGCTCACCTTAGCTGTTCCTCCTTACTTTCAGTAATGTTTTAATTACATCAAAAGTTGGCCTGCCAAAAGGTTCACTGCCCACTCCTTCCAGTTTCCCATTACAGAAAACCTACCAGCTCCTGGCTCCCCATCAGTAGAAGATGACAACCGACACCCATAACCCCACCTGTTTTGTACACTATTTTATCATTCAAGATGACCTGTATCTCATCACTTTTTTCTCTTCACTACTTATTATGCCTTTCCCTTCTTCCTCCCAATTAGCTAACCACTTCAAAACAGTCCACTGTCTACCCTTTCATCATTAATTCAAGGGCATTCTTCTACTCGAGTGGCTTTTTCGTTTACTAGCCTCCCCCTTGATTGTTGCATCATGAAGAGATCATCGGACATGGATGATCTGGAGAGTCGTGAGGTTGGTGGAAGGTCGGATTATTGGTGGGAGTAGAGTCGATGGGATCGATCAGAGTGAAAGTTGGTGTCTGGAATGAAGTTTGATCCAAGATCTTTACTTGTTTGTTTGTTCTAATACAACCTAAAGCTTATATTTTTCAGTAGCAGTTGTTATGTTTGATCGTCTGTTTAGTACTTGCGCTTGGTGTTGTTATATGCAAAGATCTCGGACCAGGCTTCATTCCTCACACCTGACTTTCTATACCTGTATATCAATTAATATTTCTCAGGTATATATGATAGATGATAATAATATTTGCAGGTAGAGCTGCTGGAAATATTAGAATCATATATACTTCATATTATCCTTCTTTCCTTGAAGTACAATATATATATATATACATTATTGGTTGTTCAAAATTTACTTTGCTACTATTATAGCTAAGATCACTCCTTGTCTGCTCATATTTTTCACAAACTGATCGTGAAGTTTTGAGATAATTCGTAGCTGCAGGGAATACTGTTTTCCCAGTCCTTTTAAACAGTACTGATCTGGCTCATAAAAATTTGTGTTGATTTGAATTAGTATGCCATCTAACCTTTGCTCAAGGCTAAAAGTGAGAAGATCGATCATCAGCTGATCATTAGCTGTGCATGTGGTTTCCCAGAGATCGATATGGTGCAGGAGCATTCACATGTAGATGCTATATTTTCTGATCTGTTTGTGTAGATTCTGATGAGACAAGGCAGGGTAAGTACTTTACTTTTGGTTTTAAGAGAAGAAGAAAAACAAAAAAAGATTTGAAGATTTTCAAAATAATTAAAGGCATTAATACATCATGCAAAAAAAAATTCATGAAAGAACTTGGTGATGCATGAATTGGAGTAATAAAAAACACACATATGTAGCATCCTGCATTACTTGTCCTGATATGCTGTCGATCATCATATATACTTACTGTGTTTTGCAATTGATCGAGAAGTGTGAATTTTGATTGATTGTAAGTTTATGATCAGTTAAAGTATGAGAGAATATTCTTTTGCACATCTTATAAATGCCAACACGAAAAGCTAGCAAGTAGATCATGTAAATCCTTAAAAATATATACAATAAACAAATCATTCCACCTGTTATAATGATTTCCATAAATGCTTTTTAAATCTTTTGATGTGTTGTACTTCAAAGGTGATGACAGACTGAGATAGAAATTACTGGGACCATAAAAAATACCGTATGTAACTTCTCTTATCGTATTCAATTTCTCCCATTAAGAAGTTACATGAATAACCACCCTATGGTAGTTATCCATAATTATACTACTAATTAATACATTTAGATAATCATATATAAACTATAAATTATGACGATACATAGTGATAATAAATTTAACATTCTCCCACTATTCTGAACATATATCACCATGTGTAATATTATCTAAAATATTAATATTTCAAAACAAGAATATTATACATAATAAGTCCTTTTTAGTTAAGTATTACTTTTCTATGTACTATAATGTAAAATACTCTTAAGAAGCCTATAATATAGTTTAAACTTTTTGACTAAGCCCACAATGGTTATTTGAGTTCAAACACATATTATATATATATATATATATATATATATACAACCACTTTGTCGTTCTCCAATATAACGTGTACACTCATAATGAGAAGACAAACAAATAATAAAGTTTCAACTAATAACATATTTTATACTTAGCATCATATATCAAGCTGGAAATTCAACAAGTATCATATGGGCTACATAATCTTTGAACATTGTTGGTGACATGTCTTTCATCACAAGATCTATAATCATCAATTCAGTGCTAATGCTTTTGATGAGCATTTCATTTGCTTTAATGCACTCTCTTACAACTAAATATTTAATATCGATATTTTTACTTCGACTTTCACTTTTATTATTTTTTAGCAAAGAGCACAACTGAATTATCATAGTACATCTTCAATGACCTTTAGATAGACTTAACAACTTAAAGCCCAGACATGAAACTCTTCAACCAAACAGCTTGTGATGTAGCCTTAAAACACGAAATAAATTCGGCTTCCATAGTAGAAGAGATAACTAAAATCTATTTTACACTTCTCCACGATAGAACTTTGTTACCAAGCATGAAGATGTTTCCAAATGTGGATTTACGAGAACCAGCAAACCAGCATAATCCAAATTTGAACATCCAATGACCTCCAAATTAGAAGATCTCTTATATGTAAACACGAAATCTTTGGTTCCTTCAAGCTACCTCATAAATTTCTTTATAGTTCTAAAATACTCAATGCCAAGATTATTTTGATATCTCCCCAACGTTCCAACAGAAAATACAATGTCTAGTTTTGTACAAACTTGCACATACATAAGGCTTCTAATAGCTAAAACATATAAAATATTTTTCATTTGTTCCCTCTCAAGATCGTTTTTCGAACATTGACCAAAATTGAAATTGATTTATTTCACTATATGAGCTACTGAAGATGTACAATTACTCATTTGATATTTCTTAAATCTTTATTGATATATGTCTTCTACGATAAACCCAATACACCTTGAGATCTATCTCCATGACTCTTAATATCAATGACATAAGACACTTTACCATATCAAAATGTTCAGAGAGAAACTTTTTCACTTCGTGTAATAATTCCATATTATTATTTGCAAGCAATATATCATTGACATATAAGACAAGAAAAATAATTTAACTCCCACTAACCTTGTGGTATATATATCGATCTTTAATGTTCTCAACAAAACCAAATGAAGAGATTACATTATAAAATTTAAGATACCACTGATAGGAGGCTTGTTTGAGTCTATATATTGATTTCTTAAGCATACAAACAAGATACTCATCATCAGCTGAAAAGCCCCTCAAATTATTTCATATAAACCTCTTCCTCTAGTTTTACATTGAGAAAATTGTTTTCACATCTGTCTGATGCAATTCAAAATTAAAATGTTTTACCAATGTCATGATGATACAAAAGGAGTCTTTCTTTAAAACGAGAGAAAATGTCTTTCGATAATCAATTCCTTCATTTTGTGTGAATCCTTAAGCCACGAGTCTTGCCTTGTATCATTCAATATTGCATAATGAATCTTTCTTGGTTTTAAAGACTCATTTATAACCAATAGCCTTCACCTCATTAGGCAACTTGATAAGATCACAGACTTGGTTTGCAAAACAAAATTCATCTCATCTTTCACGGCTTCGTACCATAATTTTAAATTATTACTATCTATCACTTGTGAAAACGTATGAGGGTCATTTCCTTGTCCAATATTATAGTCAATTTTTTTAGGTAAACAATAAATCACCAGATATTATTGGTTTTCTCACTCTAGTTGATCTCATTAATGGTTCATCAACATTTACTTTTGAAGGTGATTGATCAACAGGTTGTTCAACAATTTCAAGTTGATTTTTTCATGAACAACTTGTTCTACTAGAGCATCTCCAGCCTGACGTGGCTCTTCATTAGTTACTTGTTCAACATTCACCCAAGTAGGATGTATGTCATTAATAATAAGTAGCCTATTTCTCAATCTAGGAGTACTTTTAATATGATAATCATAAAAAACTAAGTTTTGATGTTGATCACTCCCACTAATTATATCATTCTTAAAAAATTTGTATTTCTTGATTCCACAAATCTAGTAACATTCGATGGATAATAAAACCTTTAACCTTTAGACTTTTCAGCATAACAAATAAAATACCCACTAATAGGCCATAGGTCTAACTTCCTCTCCTAAGGGTTATAAACCCTGACTTCACCAAGATATCCCTAAACACGTATATATTTCAAACTCAATTTCCAACTTTTTAATAACTTAAATGGAGTTTTACAAATAATCTTAGTAGGAACCCAGTTTAATATATACGTTGTAGTCTTAAGGGTTTCTCTCTACAATAAATGAGGAAGTTTAGAGTTGCTAAGCATACTCCTCACTATATCCAATAGAGTCTTATTTCTTCATTCTGCTACACCATTTTGATATGGTGAGCAGACATAGTATATTATGCAATAATACTATGTTCTTGAAGAAATTTCACAAATGGATAGGAGCTTGTCCACCATCAATATACCTACAATAAAATTTTCTACCTTGATCAGATCTTACGATTTTAATTTGTTTATTGAATTGTTTCTCTACTTCCACTTTAAAAATTTTTAAAAACATCCAATGTTTCGTACTTATTATCAAGTATGTAAAGTTACATTTATTGTGAATAGTCTTCGATAAATGAGGTGAAATATTTCTGACCATATGAATCTATATCAGGACAACATATATCAGTATGTATGATTTCTAATATCTCAATCCACACTAGTATCCAAATCTATAAAATCGGGAGTTTAAAGAACTCTATCATTTACAAATCGTTTGATTCGCTTTCAATTGAGATATGTCACAATCTTCGTGTCACGGTAGGAAGGAATTCATAATACAACGCTTTATACTAGCAGTACCCATGCATAGCCATTAGGTTATAAAAAACATCGTATTGCAAGTAGATTTAAAATAAACTTTCGATTCATAAGCATCCATTTCCAACAACAGAGTTATGTAGCATACTAAATGTGTTTTGAGAAAAGCTAAATCGAAAACCCTAATGTGCAAGTCTTGAAATGAACTGAAGTTCTTAAATGAGAATATAAAACCTCACATGATATTCGGAACATGGATTGTAGAAACCAGAATCAATCCACCAAAAAATTATGACAAACATCAACTATATTAGACTCATAATAGACAAATGAGATGAGATTACCTTCTTTCAAGTCATGCCTTGCGTTAAAGAAAATCCTTATTTTTATGTCCCTTCTTTTTAAAGAAAAAATATTTGGATTCCCTCGTATTATTAAAATGAATAGGTCTTTTGTCTTTTCTCTTTTGTACGTCTGACTTTCCTTCTTGTTTTTTTCATAAGCCACCATGTGTACATTTCAACCCATATCATAAATCAATCTCTCTTCTTCTTGAACGAACATGGTCAGAAGGTCATTTATTGATCATTTTTTCTTTTGCATGTTATTAGTTATTTTGTAAGGACAATACTCAGATGGGACAGAGTTAAGGATAAAATGCACAATAAAAGACTTAGAAATCTCAATGTCTAGAGACTTAAGCTAAGAAGCAATGTCGTTCATTTCCATGATGCACTTACGCGCACCATGAATGTCAGTGAGCTTCAATAATGATAATTTTTCTATCAGGGTGTTTGCTAATGATTTATTTAAAGTCTTAAATTGTAGATCAATAACATTCATATAATCCTTGACAGACTTACATTCAGGAATTCACCCATGAATATTAGTTGTAAATACGATATTTAATGAACATCAAGCTCCAAGTGATTGAATAGCTCATTATGTTTGTACAATAAATTCTTACTTGGACGGCTAAATTCTGATTCTTATAAAGAGCATAGTCAAGGTCATGTACCCCAAATGAAATAGGACTTTCTCCCTTCATTCCTTATAATTATGATCATCATTTAAATAGGAAACCTTAGATTTATCATAAGAAATTATCCAAGATGAAACAGTTGGAAAAAATATATAATTATGTCTACTATCACAAATATTGAGGGACATTATATATCATTACTACATTTGCATGCTTACTAATGCAAACATACTAAAATAAATAAGTATGTCATTAAAATATACCTATAAGCAAAGACTTTAACACAAAATATATTCATGTACAACTTCAACGATGTAAATAGAAAAAAATATTAAAGACATCTCAATGCCTCCTGTGGGCTAATTAAGAAACATAAATATTTTCTAGTTCACCCTAATAAAATAAAATAATCATAATAACTTCCTTGTATGGTAAAGTTATCATAATCACAATGTTCAATTAGAATTTAATGTATTAAAATCCATATGTGATATATATATATATATATATATATATATATATATATATTAATTTTATGCATATTTTATCTTAATTAAAGATGTTGTGGCTATTCTTTAATTAATTTAAAATACACTGATTACTTAACATCAACACAAATATCTTTAAACTATCATATCATATTCAAATATTGCACTGCATATGCATAACATATATAAAGATATAAATAACCCCAAATTTATATATGAACAATTAATCACATACACAATAATAAATGAACATCTAAAATTGGGTTTGGATAGTCCTTGGACATCATATGGACAAGTTAGATATCATTTGAATACCCTAAACAATACATGGGCATGGTAACTTTATTATCTAAATACAATTAAGTGGGTGTATGGATAACTATATGAATGAAAATAGTTCGGTCAATGTTCGCATTCACGACAAGACTATGCATTGTCCACACAAAGACATTAAGTATCAATAAATCTCACAATGGGCCTTCATCAACTCAAATTGGGGAAATTAAGATAATACAGTCCAAAACCAATTTAATACTATTGGAAAACTTTTGTTGGTAAATATGGCCGAAAAGGTCTAATGACCTTTCTTCTTCCTTAGAAAATTATAGAAATTTGAGAAGACATTAATAAAAGATTTCGTGGGAATAAATTGACCGCAGAAGCATGTAATAAACTTATAAGGTTTCTACCCATGAATTTATTATTCACTCATAATCTCTATAATATGATACAAATGACAAAATCAGAATACATATAAGCCCAACAGTAAAACAACTTAAACCAATCGTGCAGCAGCACAAATTAAACTCGAGTAAAAGAAATAATCTTTTAACATCGATTGTGAATGACCAATAAATAGATAAGTCAAGAAGATTTCATCGTAGAAAATTTTTACTGGGAAAGACACCGATGAATGGCTCTGATATCAAATGAAAATCCTTAAAAATATTTATAATAAACAAATCATATTTCCAGCCATAATGATTTTCACCTACGCTCTTGAGAACTTCTAATCTATTGTACTTCTAAACTGATGGCAAAAAAAGACAAAAAAATTGCCTGGACCAAAGATCTCAAAGAAAAATACGGTATTTAACTTCTCCCATCAAGAAGTTATAAAAATAACTACCCAATGATGGTTATCTTTAATTATATCATTGATTAATATAGGGTAATTATCCTCAATTTTATCACTAATTATACTATTTGAATAATCATACATAAACTATAAATAATGAGGACAATATAAACTTAGAATAAAAATTTTAATAGAGCATCGAGATGAGCAAAAACACTTATTTTCTATTGCATATATATTCTTCTCATGTCCGATTACTTGATATTGTTTTGAAAGCAGTATACGATTGACAGGCTGATTGCAATGCTACGAGAGCTAGAATTCATTTTGAGGTCTTGATTATCTATATATGATTATATAATATTTTTTTGCCAAAGCTATGATTATATAAATTAGAACAAGGGTTAGGTGGTAATAGAAAATAGTACTGCCAAGAAGAATAATACGCAGGAGTGCATTATTGATGGGAGCAAGATATATTTACTTGTGCAGAAAAACGTATGCGCATAACAGTTCTAAACTGTATAGATATGACCCCTTAGTTATTCAACGACATCTAGGTGTGCTTACACAGTACATATGTATTCAGAGAAATAGAAGGCCATGTTGGGTGGATATATACATATGGATCCTCATGGAAGTACATTGAATGTGATTCTTGGACATGGAGATGCCCTTGTGGAAGTACATGTAGGAAGATGATATTCAGAATAGAAGCTGTCAATGTGAATACATGTGGGAGGCCAAGGGTTCAAGGCTGGCGATAACTAGCTTCAGAGAAACTGGTCGAGTAGGAAATGTGAATTGCCAAAGGAGACGAAGCAGTGACCGTTGGATATATATAATCGACGGTCCATATTTAATTAACTCTGCCAGGACAGTCAACTTAGCCGTGCTACAACGTAAATTCATTTTTCCTTCCCGTGATTGACTTGTTTAGGGCTAAATATTAAGAGAGGTATGCATACATAATAATATATATATAGATGTAAGGTATCAATTATCCTTAAACCCTAAACTCTAAAACGCTTGGGCATTCAAAGATGGTCAAGTCCTCGTATGTTCACGATTATGGAACGTCTAATGGTGGATCATATACATTAAGTAAGAAAATTTTGCAATCTTTTCTGTTTGATGATGTTGTGCAGCCGATTACGGATGTAATATGCCGTCAGATTAATGGCCTTAAACGACAGGGTTCAGGCATTCTACGATAATATTACCCCAATATTTGATCAGAATTCATGATCAAACTTTAAAACTATGTATGTGTTCCCATATTGACATGGTTATATAGCAGCCTGCTGCATTTGAGCGAGTTGCAATTAGCATGGCAAATTTATTAATTAGTCTGCTCTTAAGAGAGAAGCTGCAATATGTTGGTCAATTTCAATTTTTATTGGCCAGTTCTATAATTAATTAAGCCTAAATTGAAAATTGAATCAGTTGATCTATCACAGAAACAACTTATGCTTGCGTGCTCTAATATTTTAGAACTTAGAACAACTTTGAATTAACTTAACAATTATGCGAACGTTTATATTTATTTGGAAGTATATAAGAATGAGTCTGGAATAGCTGGCTGTATAATCTTCTTCAATTGCAGGGGCAGTACCTAGCTATTAGTACGTAGATATATACATATATCGTACATGCTTTTTTGTTGCCATGGAATTTAGATCCAACATCATAATAAAAAACCAATTAAATTATAGATATAATATTATATATTTTAAATTTATCTCAGATATAATCAAATGTCAAATTTTTATTTTACGTGTAGTCAATTTATATATTTTAAGAATATTTTACTCATAATATTTGTTGTATTGATATAAATGCTATTAATCTAATTTTAAATTATCTTAAACATATTTTTTTGTATTTTATATAACGAATAATATTTTATTTTTTAAATATTTATAATAAAAAATATTGGATAAAATAAATATTTTAATTTTTAACAAAACATGACAATTTAAAATTAAAATTTTGTACATCTAAAAATAATTTTATTTTATTTTATTTTTATTTTGATGGCCTAAATTTTATTTTTCTTTTGAATTGTCCAAAATGTAATGAAAAATATTATTTACTTTTTAACTCATCAATAATATAGTTTTATATTCTATTTAATATTAATAATAATATCGGGTGGGACCCAAGAGAGTTGCGCCTAGGTCAAGCTCTTGTACTTGAGAGCTAGCATGATTAAGGTCGACGTTGGGGTTACTAATGCTAGTCTTGTTGGAGATTGGGTTTTGCATGCCCCACCGAGCTGAGGTTTCAGATACTCAAGACCCGAACTGCCAGCAACTCGATTGGTACCCCAGTTTGGAATGAGGAGGTTGGATGAAGGACCATATCCCATTGTCTGAGTCCAAGATGGAAGGGGAGCAGTATAGTCCACGATCCATATAGGGTCCTCACAGTAGGTGTCTTTGACAGTGGGGGCAAAAGCAGCACAACAAACGGGCAATACGAAGAGTGGCTCGCATCCAGGCATATGAATACGTGGTATAAGTATGCTTGGGAGTGGGAAGGCATACAAATGCAGGCACCCACTTGTAACATAGTTGCAAAAATCGGAATCGGAATCGGTTTTGAGGGAGTCACTAAATCGGATCGAATCGGTCTAAATCGGTCAAGAATCAGTTTAGATGAATCGGTTTAAATTGGTCTTATAAAAATTTTAATTTAGTCAAAATTGGTATGTTATTAGTTATAGAACATGTCATTTTGTTATTATGGTATGTATTATTTTTTATGATATTTTTTCATATTTTTTGGATTTTTTATTATTTAGAATTAGTTATTATTTTGACTCGAGTCGGACTCGAGTTTGACTCAAGTCAAGTTTTAATTTCAAAAATGTCATTGACTATTTCTTTATTTCTTTCCCTTTTCTCTCCCACACCCACCACCCTCCTTCCCCCATCATCATTGCCGCTATCGCCGCCATGCCTGGACCCCTTGCCAACCCTACCCTGTCCCTCCCCACCACTGCCGGCCCTACCCCGCCCCCCCCCATGCGTGCCTCGCCCCCTACTACCCCGCCCGGTGCCCCCCACCCCGCCCTGCACCGTCATCCCCTTCCATGCCGGCCCAATCATCCACCGCGCGCGTCCCGATCTCCACCGCGCCGGCCCGGTCATCCACCGCCGCCCCACCCCTCCAGGTCGTCTCCCCCTACCCCCCACCCAGCCCCCGTTGCCCAATCGATGCCCTCGCCGCTCGCCGCTAGCTGTAGCCGCCCCGTCCTCCCCCTGGCTCGCCGTTGTCCAGAATCGGCCAATTTGGGCCGATTCCAGAATTAGCTTGAATCAGTCAGAATTGGCCGATTTACAGACCGATTCGCATGAAGACCGATTCAAGTCATTTTTTAAATCAGAAATCAACCGATCTGATTTAAATCGGCCGATTCTGAGTGGAATCAACCAATTTTTGCAACTGTGACTTGTAGTGCTGCTAGCCATGGATGGGCGAAATCAACTCACACACTCTACCCCAACCATGGACACCCTCAAATGCACTACCCATTGGCGTGGGCATTCTAAGAGGACTGCCATCGAGAATCATCCGAACCGCCGCTTCCTCGTGAGGTGGCCCTCTACACTAATTTGCAGGGTTTTAGCATGCGGAAGGTGTGGACCAACTGGGCCCGCATCATCAGCATCCTAAGCAGAGCCCATCCGACTCATATTCGCTCCTGGAAGAACCCCCACACCCATTCTCATGGTCCACACTCTGTGGATTCTCCTCATTTGGCATCCCCATCTCACGGTCCTCACTCTTGCCATCTACATCTTTGTTAGAGTTGTTAATTTAGCGAGACAGCTCGTGAGCATTTTACGTTCAGCTCGACTTAACTTGACTAGATTCGAAACTCGAAATTTAAATTCTCGAGCTCGAACTCGAATCCTACGAGCCGAGTTTAAACAAGGTAGTGTAATTCGACTCGAGTTCGACTCATATTGACTGGTTCGACTCATATCTCGACTCGAATTCGACTCGTAGCTCGACTTGAATTTGACCCGATAATATAATATAATAATATACATAATATCACTTACCTACTCAAAACACATTTAAAATTGTAAGAAAATCTTATTATTGACTATTAATATAAATTTTAAAAAATAATTGTATTATAATAAAAGAACTAAAACTAATTTTAATTAACATGAGTTTACTACCTGCAGAAAATCTCTTGCCACAATAATTTAATTGTTTATTATGACTTAATTAACTAAAATCGTAAGGTTAATAAACTATACATGCTATGTCTTATATAAGAGACGGACCACTAAAAATATGGATAAGATAGCCAAAAGATTTACGGTTCATTACCAAGATAAAAATACATATATAAAACTTTTTTTAAAAAATACTATTCCAAGCTTGCCCAAAAGATTTAAGAGGGACAAATTTTTAAAATTGCATGGAACATTACTCGTTAGGACGCATTAGCTAGTATTTTGGGTGGGTTAGTAGAGTTAGAACATGTTATTAAACGATTATTAAGTACATCACATTTTTAGGATTTATTTAGTAATTATTGACACTAGTCGAGAGAAAGTCAATTTTTTATTACGAAACTACCATCGTCCTATGTTCTTCCGGACCCTTCACCTTCCCCACGTCATCAGCTCCACCCTTACTCTATTTCGTGGAGCGCCGCTGACCTCGCCACCACCAGTCGTGCCTTGCTTCTGTCGTCTTGCTATAGGCCCTCCCTTGTCATCGTCAACCTTCATTTGACCTAAAGTGCCACTGAAGGACGAGAAAGCTCCCACCTTTGCTCGCCTCACCTGGAGTTTCTCCCTGTTCGGTCGTCAGAAAACAGGTGCCTCCGACACCTTGCTGGACCACTGTGACGTACACCAACTTCATCCCTCTCCGTGCCGTCAGAACCACCATCTCGCTCCTCCCACTTGCTGTTCGGCTAGCAGCAACAGGGGTTGCCACCGGCTATTTCCAGCATACAACTCTGGCGGCGACTCACAATGAGTATGGCTTCGCAATTGATGGACAAGCAGATCACGGGCCTATCTTTGTCCCAGAGTGGCGACATCTTCAAGCTGCTCGCCCACCCCTGGGCCGATGGGAAGGCCGACGACATCTTTGACTTCAAGCCGACTCGCCATGCCACTGCCTTCACTGATCTCGATGGCACCTCAGCCAACGGTGCCTGCCCCTGGAGCTCTGCCGACTCTACCAATTCCAACGTCCCTGACATTCGGGTGGGTTTCGTCTTGATTGAATATGATTTCCTCCTTGATTTTCCGTGTTTGTTCTGATTTTTTTATCAGAGAAGTCAGTGTTGGTGGTTGAAAAAATGTCTCTCTTTTTATTTTTATTTTTTCCTTTTTTTGGCAAGTTGAATTGGGCATGGATTTATGATTACAAATCTTTGAATTTGATGAATAAATTTCTGCTACTTTTTACATATGATGTTTTTACAATTATTCACTAATCCTAAGTTCTTAACAAGAAAAAAGGTAGTGGTAGCCTATTTTCACATTTTCATAAGTAGTAAAAGAAATGAGGTTTTTATGTTTGTTGATCTAGCATTGAATCGTGAAGGACGTTTATGATTGGGATTGGATAGAAAAAATATTTGCTCCTTTCTGCATATAATATTTTTACAATCATTTAGTAATCCTATTGCTAAATATGGTAGTGGTTGTATACTTTTACATTTTTGGAAGCAGTAAAGAAATAAGACTTTTATGTTTGTTGATCATGCATTGAATCGTGATGGATGTTTATGATTAGGATTCAATAGAAAAAAATATCAGCTCCTTTCGTGCTTGTTGAAAAAACAAGGCAAGGATTTGTGAAGGATGGTTATGATTGGTAATCTCTAAATATGATGAAATACTATCCCCTACTTTCTTTATCTGATGTTTTTACAATCATTTGATTGATCTTATTTGTCTAGTGTAGCACTATGGTGCGGTGGAGCCTCATGATTTGACTGTTGCATCTGAGAAAGGTAAGGATGCGCCTAGTATGGATATATTATCAGAGATCAATAGGGCAATGAGCAAGTATATTAGAGAATTTGAAGCATACATTGGAAGGTGTTAGTGCTTGCCTTTCCCAAATGGAGATGAAGACTCGTCATCTAGAGAACTTCGTTGACGATTTGAAGGTCACGGGTGGAAATAACTATGGTAGTACCGAAGGCAAATTGAAACATCTGAGAGAACATATTAAGAGAGGTATCATTGCTGTTTCTTTTTTCACCTAGAAATTAAAACAGAATTTATGAAAATTTCCCTATTGAAGAAATTTCAAGGATTCATTCGAGAAGATGTTAGTTATTCATTCTGTTTCTTATTAGATAAAACATTTTCAGTTGTATTTATGTTGTTCCATATTAATATTCTGTTAGTCTAGTTTCTACTATTTTCCTTATATAATGTTATTCATCGTTTGAAAACTCATGTTTTTTGTTTGGTCAAACATTTTGGACAGCGCCTTTTTTCTCTCATTGGTGATGGTTCTCAAACGAAGAAGGTTACCTTTTGCATGATATGTTGCACGGTTATTGGACTGTCTATTAATTTGCTAGTTGATATTATTTACCGTAACACTAAAATCATTTTGGTTTGAATATTTTAGTAGCCAAAGATTTCTTCTGTTCAAGGGAATTGAGCTTGACAGTGGTTACCCTTTATGTCGCTTGAGCCATTGTGAGCAATGTGTTTGCAACTACCATTTTATGGTGCATGGATAACTCTTCTTTTTCAATAGGCTAGTGAATTCTTTTACTGTTCGCGTTTGCTTTCTATATTTTCAAGTCTACGAGGAGCTTTATTTGTTTTTATTATGTGACTTGATAATGTTTCGAGCACCCTCTATTTGCTCCTAAAATTTTGGTGATTGAGCTAGTTTCGAGCTTATGATCAAGCAGGTTTCAAGCTCTTACACAAGTTGGTTTCGAGCTCCTAAACAAACTAGTTTTAAGCTCCCAAACGAACTGGTTTTAGGTTCTCAAACGAGTGTATGTAGTCCTAGCCAAAATGGCCACAATTGCACACACCGGGTTCTACTACTTCCGGCACCCAACGTTCCGCAACTGAATGCCGCCGCCGGTGCTTAACTTTTTCCGGCAACTTCCATCACTGGGTGAATGCATTTTGTGAAAACCATAGGGGTAGTGAAACTGACCTGCTGTTTGTGGGATCAAGAACTGTTTGTCCCAGAGTAACAGTATTGTAGTCCTGCATAAAGCCATAAACAATAATAATAATAGCAAGCAAACCGCGTTTACACATGTTAGAGCAGATGTAGGAGACGATCATAACTCATTTCCCCTCCAATTAGTCAACCTAGACAATGTTATAATTGAAAGTTATTGACGTATGTGCTAGCGGTTCTAAAAAATTTCCATTTCGCTTACTTGCTTCAAATGAGGGCCATAAAAGTAATGAACACTGTATACTAAGAGTAAAAATGCACTTTAGTATACCATATTTTTTGACAAACACTTCTTCAATCAAATTTCCTTTCTGCACTCCTGTCCTTTTCAAGAACATCAATCAGCTCAACTCTCAAAAAAATAACATTTAAATTGCAAGAAGGATACATGTCAAGCGATACATTTAAAGATTTTACATAAGAAATCATACCGTCGGTTTTTTTCTTCAAAAAATAAACACTAAATTACGAGAAGGGAAGAACCTTGTAGAAGATGCTATTAACGGCAAGAACACTTTGGCTTGCCACAACATCGAAGGTTAACGAAGCACCAAAAATATTTTTTTTACAATATATACAGAATTTTATCAAGTTACCATACCTTTACCCTTTCAAATAAAGCTGTCCAATTGATAGCTTCAACATTGAAATGATAATTCTTACTTTTTTGTGTATGACAGAAAGGGGTCTTGTGCTATAGTTAGCACATCAGGTCTCTCCGCTTGGTCGTATGTCAAACACCGGCGAATCAGATCCTGCATTTCATAGCAACGATAACCCATTAGGGCTACCTAATTGGCCTCTCACCTTCTCATTAGAGGAAAACAAACTAAATTTACATAAATGAGCTACAGAAGTACGAGAGGAAAAACCATACCTTGGCCTCGTTTGACACAGCTGGTCTGGATGGAAAATCTACCCGACGAGCTTTGATTATGGTGTCCTCACGAAGTATTCTCTCTTGGGTCTGGTCATGCCCAAAAGGGCGTCTGCCAAACAGCATTTGGTACAAAAGAATACCAGCAGACCAAACGTCAACCTGAACCACACACTGCCTAAGTTAGAAGAAGGAACAAATAGATAAAGACCTTACACCATAAACATATTTTCCCCTGAAGAATGCTTCCTAATATTGTTAAGAGGACCAAATTTCTATACAACTCCTAATTTAGTTTTCAGGATATATCCTCAGACCTTTGACGAGATGAGGGGCGTCTTGCTCAGCTCAAAGCACTCTGGAGGCAAGTACCTGACAGAACGCATGAAAAGCAAGGGTCACAAAGTCATATTACAAGAATAAAAGACAATGCAGAATCAGAACAAATAAGCTGCACTAACCAGTATGTCCCAGCTCCTTGAGATGTCAGTTCCATGCCCTGTGACCCAACATCATCTTCCACTATCTTGCTGAGGCCAAAATCAGTCACTTTAGCCACACCCATCTCATCGAAGAGCACATTCCCAGGTTTCAAATCATAATGAATAATCTTCTGTGATCTCTTATTCAAGTACACAAGACCTTGAAAAATTTGAACAATTATAATCCTTGCTTCCCTCTCAGGAAGCACTGGAGTCGCCTTGAGAACAGCATCCAAATCCTTTCCTGAAAACAAAATAGGAAAATACAAATATCTCTTTTCATACTTCAAATGTTCAGTTAAGATACTTTTCATACCCAGAAATAATGGACAACATTATCATACCGCTGCAATACTCCAAAACAGTGCAGAAGGTATTGTGATCAATCTCAAACGTATCCCAGAGTCTCACTATATTGCAGTGAACCAAACTTTTATGGATATTGTACTCACGAATAGCGTGACGTATGTAACTCTGCTTCTTTTCCTCACTCCATTGCACATTCAATCCATGAAGCTTACATGCAACGTATCTATGTTCCAGCAAGTCAAAAGCCTGCTTCAAAATCAATTCAAACTTCAAACAGTATAGAACAGAGATAAAGCATATGGACAAGAAAGTTATTGCCCTTTTGTCAGTCTTCTGGTTGGACCAAACTGATGGTCTCACAGGCTGCTAGTAGGTCAATCACCAATTATTTTCCTAATTTGCATCATGGTAACCCATAATAAGATGTAATAAGTCATCAAATATTTTCCTAAATTTTAAACATGTGACACATTGTCATGGAAACATTTCTCTAGGTAAACTCATCAGAGCAATGCTGAAGAGGTATTTGACCTTTAAATATACCAACCATACACCATTTAAATCCACAAAAAAAGTCTTTCATCATAACTAACTAATCTACAATTTATTTATTTATTTATTTCTCCACAACTAGAATAGCAGGGCAGAAAATACCATTGAGATCTTCATAAATATTCCTGAGCAAAGTAGCTCTATAAAATATAGGAGAATATTTACAAGAATGACTACTAAATTGAAGCAGCAATCAACAATTCATTCCAGAAGAAAAGATACACTAATATGCAAGCATTGAAATAATCATTACTTGCACTTGACTAAAAGTTACACAACTTAGGACCTCCTAAAGATTTTAATTCTCAGAAAAGGAAGAAAATCCGATACACAATGGAATGCTAGATATTCAGTCACACCCATCCACTCATTGTGAGGAAAAAGACAGCAAAAAAATGAAATAAAATAAAATAAAAAAAATTATTAAATAAGTAAATAAATAAATAAAATCTATTTACCTTGTAAACCTCACTGAATCCTCCCTTACCAAGAAGATTAAGTAGAGCATATCTCTGATTTAATATGGGAAAATTATTAAATCGAGATCCATCCTCATCACGGATGCGCTTCATTTCACGTATTAGCCTCCCTTTCTCAAGCTCTATACGATCCCTTTCTCGTATCAAAGTTTCTTCCTCCTAAAAGAAATTTAAATTGAAAAAGGCAAACCCAATACAAGTGTGTTTGGAATTAATTACAAGGAGAAAAAGCTAAGAGCAATCATACTCGTTTAAGACTAGCTAGGCGTGTTTTGCATATCTCCTCTTGAATGAGAAAGTCTTCTTCAGGTACACCATTTTCATGATCACTCCCATCACTCTTATCTGTTGAATACAAGAAGGAAAGAATCACTGCACAAAGATGCTATATTCATACAATGGCAAGGCTTAAAATTACATGCAAACAATTATGAAGAAAAATACCCTTTAACCAATTCAAGATATAATTGCCGCAGATGTAGAAGTAAACAGTAAAGTTACTGTTTGTTTTTCATTTAAATGACCAACAACAACCAAACTACAGATATGAACTGACCATTTTGCCGTTTCTTCAGTGTTTTTCTATGTCTATCAACAGCATCCTTTGTTTCCAACAAATGTTTCTAGATAAGAAACAGCAATGTCAGCATCAACATTCACTTGAACCAATTAAAATTTGTACATTAACATAAATTTCAGCATCCTGCGACTATGAACGCGTACAAGTTGGATATTGATGTCTTTTAGTGCTTGGCCATCCTCCCATGTTTCAGATATAATTGTCCCGGCTCTGAATAAGATACAAGAGACAAGCTTTAATAATCATCACGACTGATCAGCTTTAACAATCATCGCAACTAATAATCTTTAACAATCATTGCAAGTAATATATTGAAGTATTTAATAAGCATAAATACGAGAAAATATACTTGAATTTGAAGGCATTGACTTCAATGATGACAAAGCCTGAATTCTACAGCTAAGCTTAAGCTAAGGCAAAAAGGAAGACAGAACACAAAAGGTACATACAACAATTCACAAATAAGGGTAGTAATTGAGTCATATGACTAATTGGAGGCTTATTAATACACCAAAGAACAAAAGAAACAATTTCAACCTACAAACATAAAGTCAGGATCATATGCTCATTTTTGTTCAGTCACAATACTGTGGCCTTATCAGAACAAACAACAAAAATAGAAGTCCTCAGAAAATACCTTATTACACCCACATTGCCAAGTCTTAAGGAGTCCTGCCGCACCTTCAACCTTGTCTCCTGTCTCTCTGCCTTAGAGACAGATATCAGCAGATCCGATAATATTTTTGTCCGCTGCATCAGAGTGTACATAAATAATCAATCAAACAAGGTCGTCCTAAGCAAATTTTAGAGAAAACCTACTTTGGCGGCCGGTGGGATTTATTTTTAACTGCAATAGATGCTTTGTAAAGGTTAAACAAACCTTTGGCTTCATCTGCTGTTCCTGCTCCTTAAAGTCTTTCAACTCCTACATACACGAGAATGATGCATAAGCAAATAGTAAAGAAGATGCATTGGTACAAAAATTTTACCTTTTCTAATTGCTGGCAAGCTTTTTGGTATTCAGCAGCTTCTTTTTGTGCTTTACTAAGTTCATCTTCTAAACATGATACTCTTCCGTGTAATGATGCTATATCCTCCTAATGGATACAAAAAACAGATCCAAGAACAGAGTTCTGCATTACATTCAAATAATATACTAAATCTGTATTTAAGTTTCGTGCAATTCAGAACTACCTAGTCATAAGTGTTAACAGAAATTGATCAAGTAGTCTCACGTTACATTAAAAAACTGGATAAGTAGAACAACGAAATTGAATTTCAGTTCATTATTGAATTGCAACATACTGAACAGTCACCTCACAACTACCTTTTTTATTTTTCTTTTAAAGAATATTGCAGGTAAATAGTTCATCCCCATAATAAAATCAACAACAGAATTTACAAAAATTAAAAATGGAAGAATATAGGTCGTTACAAATGCTGAAGATCATCATTGTCGTCAACTGTGAGTTCCTAAAGAAATTATTCAGGATACACGAATCATGTTTCTCCAGGTTGGAATCATGGTTGCCTGCTGAATTCTCTATTAGCAACGCATATTGCCTTAAGTGACACAACAGCTTATTGATGATTCAAAATGAAGAGAAAATGGATGCAAAGTAACGGAAGAAATGAGAGTAGTAGGTTAAATTAATCCTTCTCCGCCATACTTTTCAAATGTGTGGAAAGAAAGATGAAAGTGATAATCATTGGTATACAGACAGTTCCATAGAGAAGAGTAGTTTCTTAGAATGTAATAAACAAAGGAAAGATAATTATCCACCTTAGAAAATAAATCTGGTGCTCCATTGGGTATTTGCACAGTTGAAGCAACAATTGCATGAGAAAGCTCATTAGACTTGTAAACACGGCCACCCCCAGATGCAGGACGACCCCTTCCACGACCTTGCTTTCTCTTATTTGTCTCATCTAAAGCAGTTTTATTATCTAGTGTTTCTGCAGTCTTTGTCCGGCCATCACCAATTGCCTGGTTCGGTAAGAAGATATCATAAATGAAGATCATTTGGAAAAACTTTCACACAATCTCAGGTGATCAAATGTGAGTCTCTTGGTGGCTATCAAACTATTGATAAAAATCCATGAAAAACATTTCATGGTAGGTTCTATTGTGATGGTTTTATAAGAAACATACTATGAGCGCATTTCCCTACCAAATGGCTGCTAACACTATCTGATTTAATTCTGAACTAAAACATGATTCACTTATTATTTATACATTCTTTATATGAAAGCAAATAAATAAACAAAGAAAGAACTACCTCGGAACGTGCTCTGAGTCCCTGCTCTTCATCCTGTAGTCTTGGTCTCTTATGAACATTTGCTTGTATCAAGTATTCATCACCAACCTAAACATAATCAACAAAGGGGAAAAAAGTAAGAGAAGGCAATACGAAATGCACCATGATATAGTTACATTTATCAAAAAAAATTATATACATAAAAAAAGAAGCAGCTCAAGCTCTTAACGTAGAACATGGTCACTCATCAAAAACAAAGTAAAAAGCTATTATGTTGATTAGCATCTCACACACAATTCTAACAACGACAGGAAAAAAATGCAGCAAATTTCCATCCAAATTCAAAGTTCTAACGACGAGGCTCACTTAATTCACCTCCCATAAAATATCCATGAAAGAACAAGCTGCCATATTTCTAGGCATAAACCATAACAACCATCGCCAATTTACAACTACACAGCGACAAAGCCAAATCATAATCGAAGCATTTTCGCCCCAAACGAATTGCCGGGAAAAAACCCTAATTGCCGAGAGACGGAATTACGTCGTCGTCGGAGTCGCTCAGAAAAGCAGGCTCGGCCAGCAGCTCGTCGGAGGGGCCGGACGGTTTCGGCGCCGTCGGAGCATCGGAGGTGACCGCCGACGGCGCAGTGGAAGGAGGCCAGGCCGGGGAGGAGGAGCCGCGGCCGGCCATGCGGGCCTCGAGCTTGGCCAGCTTGGTGGGGAGCGACGGATCGGAACCGTTGGAGTTGGAGGAGAAGTGCATCAGCATTTCCTCCGACATCGTCGGCAACACGGGCCCCGCCCGGCCGGCAGCGGCGGCGGCGGTGTCGGTGGCGGGGCGGCGCGGGTCGGGGGCGCCAACAGTTTTAACTCGACCCAATTATCGCCGGTTTAATGGTTCGGTTCGGCTATTCAAATGTACCACCGTTATTAATTATTTGAGGGGCTTAAAAGGGGTGCCAATCAACCTGCCCAAATTCAACTAATTTGTTCCGAAGCTTTTTAAAAATTATAAATTAAGTTTTAATTTGACTCCGATTCGAGATTCGAGTTGATAAATAAAAATTTATTAAGTATTAATTATAAATGTGGTTGAATGGAAACATTTTTCAATTCTATTACTTTACCAAGCTTAACAAACAAATGTAATAATAACATTGAGTCATTTTGTAATATTTGCTCCATTATTCTTGGCTTTTTTATTCTGAGTTTAACTTAACTGTAGATATATTTTTAGCTTTTGTCATAGAAGCAAGGAATTAAGGAATTGGATTGTTTGTTAGGTGGCCCAAAAAACTTAGAAATCAGGTTTTGCTGTGGGGATAAAGAGGCATGGATAATCTAATACTGCCGAGTGAAGGAAAACTAACCGAGGCAGCAAGGCCACCCGCTTGGATTGTATATCGTGCAAAACATGAGCATTGTTGCAGAAGGTGCCTTAAATTTTGTTGAACAAAACACAAGAGTTAGGTCAGTGTTTCTTACATCACAAATGATTTGGTGGGTATCATGGCTTTTTTACGTTTGAGGTAATCATGAGCTTTCTGGTACTCCAACGCCGTCCTAACCATGGTTTTTGCCCACATCTCCGGCCAGAGCTTATCAGGAGAACCCAGCAGGCAATTCGTCGTCTGCCATAGAAGATAGTTGCTCAGTCTGGTTTCCCCGGAGCTCCTCACCAAGATGTCATGGTCGGGAAGCCCAGCCTTGTAAATATACATATGCCTCTCTAGATCCTCCACTCTTATTGATCCGTTGGTATGATCTGCTGATCTCTCTGATGTCGGGTCGACGACGCAGCTAACGATTTCTTCTTCTAATTCAGTACTTTTGCTGGCTCTTAGCTTCTCTCGGCATGATTTTTGTGCATCGCGGATGATCTCATCGGTTGAAGTGTAGGCCAGGACGAGAGACAAGACGACACCTTTGCTATCCTTAGTGGCTTCCGATACTATCTGAGCCATGGTCTGGATGGTCTCCGGCATGGCTTCATGTCTCCCACGAAAATGAGCCTCACGCCTAGACCGACGAGCAGCTCTCTGTTCTTGCACAAGCAGTCGAGCTTCTCTTCCAACACTGCTAAGAGAAGCAGGTCACAAACTCCAGCTTCCCTCCCTCGAACTTTGTCAATGGTGGGAATTTAATGTCTCGGAACGTAAAGATCTAAGTTTTGGAAAATGAATGTCCAAGGCTTTCCCAAAATAAGTTGAATGTATTAGAAGTCAGGAGATTTAACTCGGTATATTGGAGATTCTATTAATATTGTTTATAAACACATGTGCATTCAGATCTCCAAGTTTTAGAATTGGCTTCTAGTAAACCCTAAACGAGTTTTGAAAGAAAATTATTATTATCAATGTGGAGGTTTATTAATTAAGTTTTATTTTGAATTATCAATTATTGTCTCTAATTGATCTTTTGTTGATATCTTCTAAAAGTTCTCCAAATTTTCCCCAATATTGTTTACCATTTTATAGTATTGTTAATCTTTATCTTTATAAGAGTTTTTTATTCACTTTATAATCATTTTATAATTGTACTTTTATAATCATAATGGATTGGTAGGGGATAAGCTAATAGCCTTATGGTTTTCCTGTCTTTATTATGAGAAAGGTTTACATGTTAAAAATTGTGTGCATTATTGTGTTGTTTTTATTTTAGCTATCTCGTGACAATTATCTTATTATATTAATGGCTGGAATTGAGATTAGGTCTAATTATTCCCCAACAAGTGGTATCGAGAGCTTTTGATTATTTGATTGTTGGGGTCTTCAAGATGACCAAAGAAAAATATATTAAGATGGTGACTCTTAAGGAGGCTAGCAGCAGATACTATTGGAAAGGTAAAATGGTTGATCATCTTTATTCAAGATGACAAAAATTGGACAAAGCTTAATAGAAAAGTCATGGTTTTCCTAAGACAATAGGTAGATAAAATGTCTATCATCATGTGTTTGAAATGCAATCTTCTAAAATAATTTGGGAAAAACTTTAAGAAATTTATTAAAGAAATGCTTCTGGTAATTGAAACATGTTGGTAAAGAAACTTATGAATTAATGTACAAGGATGATAGTAATATGAGTGAACATTTAAATGAAATGAAGTGCATTTTAACTCAGCTTGCTAGACTAAAAATGACTTTAGATGATGACTGGCAAATATGTATTTTCTCAATATCTTACCAAATATTTAGGAGACACATATGTCTTTAAAAAACACCGAGAAGTTAACTATGGACATGGTCACAAATAGGTTGTTAAATGAAGAGGAAATGAGAGAATCTCAATTAGCTACTTTCGGATCTTAAACCTTAGTGTCGGAAGAAAGAACTACGAAAGGTAGATCCAAGGCAAGGGAGTCATTCAAAAGAGACAAGAGTAAAGATACATCCAAGTCTATAAAAGGCTTGAAATGCTACTATTGTGACAAGTTCGGTCACATAAAGAAAGATTATTGGAAGTTCAAGGAGTTAAAAGGGGAAAATATGGGCAACGAGGTTGAAGATGATAAGAATTTCAATGTTACAGACGATAATTTGTTAATAGTTTTTTATTGGGAAAATGATTGTCTAATGACTAACTGTAATATTAGTTAGGTGGTTGATTCATGTGTATCATTTCATGCAACTCCTAACTATAGTTTCTTCACAGCTTATAAAGATTGTGATTTAGGTTTTGTGAAGATGAGAAATAACAGAACATCCAAGATTGTTGGTGAACGAGATGTACATGTGGCAACCAATATAGGTTACAAATTTATGCTAAAAAATGTAAGACATGTTCCTGATTTAAAGATGAATTTGATGTCCACAGGAGTAGTTGATGATGAATATTTTAGTTCACACTTTACTCAATGTGTGTGAAACTTAGTTAAAGGCTCAATTATTGTTGCTAAGAGGAAGAAATGTTGTAATTTTTACAAGACTAATGCTAATCCAGTCCAAAGGGGATTAATGTTTCCTCAAATAACTCTATTATTAATTTGTAGCATCGCCGTTTGGGTCACATGAGTGAGAAATGACTAGAAGCTTTGAAGAAATAAAATCTTGTACTTGAGATCAGTAGTACCCCAATCAAGACTCGTAATCATTGCCTGATAGATAAGCAACATAGTGCTTCATTTGTAAGTTCAAATACATAGAAGATCAAATTACTTGAGTTGGTGCACACAAACGTTTGTAGTCCAATAATGGTAAAATCTCTTGGTTCAGTTTATTTTCTTATATTTATCAATGATGCTTCTAGGAAAGTATGATTTTTTAACATGAAGAACAAGAGTGAGGTGTTTAATCATTTCATGACTTTTCATGCACTGGTTGAAAGAAGAACTGGAAAATTATTGAAATGTCTTAAAAGTGATAATAGTGGAAAATATTGCTCAAAAGAGTTTGATAACTACAACAACCAACATGGGATTAAGCATGAAAAGTCAATCTCTCATTTCCCTCAACTCAATAGGGTAGCCAAGAGGACGAATTGAATAATTTCTGAGAGGATCAAATTCATGTTGTCTTCAACGAAGTTGCCTAAGTATTTATAGGGTGAAGCTTTATTAACTGCTTGTTATTTGATTAACAAGTTTTTCACACATGCTTTAGATGGTGACATACCGAAAAGAATGTGGAGTGGAAAGAAGGTGAACTATACTTATTTGAGAGTTTTGGGGTGCAAGGCATTTGTACACATTTCTAAGGAGCAAAGGTCCAAGCTTAATGCTAAAGCTGAGGAGTGCATATTTATAGGTTATGGAAATGATAAATTTGGCTACAAACGTTAGGGGCTAGAAAAATAAAAAAGTCATTCGAAGTAGAGATGTAATTTTTCGTGAAATTCAAACCACTGAGGATCTTTGAAAAGTTGAAGTTAATCAAGACAAATCTCTAGAGAATTATGAAAAATTCAAAGAACCATCAACATCAAATCAAGCAAAGGATGTGACTCAAGATTTGGAGGAAAAAGAAAATAAAGTTCTTATTCTTATAACTAGTGATAATGATGAAAAAAATTATATAATAAATGAAAATATTATTAATGATAATATTGTCGATGAATAGGAGATAGAGATTTCTAATCAAGGGAGGCACCTCAACCAAGGGAGGCACCTCAACCAAGGAAGGCAAGTAGAGTCACAATTCCATCCACAAAGTATCCATTTTTAGAATATATGACTATTATTAAAAATAGAGAGCCAAAAAATTTCAGTGAAGTTGTAAGTCACAAGGAGAAGGACTAGTGGATGAAGTTCATATAAGAAGAAATGAAGCCTTTGTATGATGACCAAACTTATGAGTTGGTTGATCTTCCAAAGGGGAAGAAAGCTTCGAAATATAAACTATTCTTTCGGGTCAAGCATGAAAAATCTAGTTCACAACCTAGAGTTAAAATGTTTTCAATCAAGGTTGTTTTAGCATTAGTTGTAAGTATAAACTTAGAGGTGGAACAATTTAATGTAAAGATAGTTTTTATCCATAGAGATCTTGATGCGACTATCTATATGAAGAAACCTGAAGGTTTTGAAGTTAAAGAGAAGAAATAGATGGTTTACAAATTGAAGAAGAGTTTGAATGGTCTCAAGCAAGCTCGAAGGCAATGACATAAGAAATCTGACTCTTTTATGAAAAGTCATAAGTACAAAAGATTTGTTTCAGATCATTGTGTATTCATCAAAAAAATGGTGATGATGATATCATAATATTGTTACTTTATATTGATGATATGCCAATTGTTAGATAGGACATAGCCAAAATTACAAACTTAAAGAAGTGTTTGAGCAAATTCTTTGCCATGAAGGACTTGGGACCGACCAAATATATCTTGGGTATGTCTATAATGCGTGATAGAGTAGCAGAAGACTATGGCAGTCACGAAAGAGAAGTACATTGAAAAAATGTTTGATAAGTTCAACATAAAAAATGCAAAGCTTGTTGCTATTCCACTTGGATGTCAATTCAAAATAAGAAAAAATGACTTAAGTGAAACAGAAAGTTTAGAAATAAAAAAATTTATTATGCTTCTGCAGTTGGAGTCTTATGTATATTATGGTCTGCATAAGACCTGATATAGCATATGTTGTTAGAGTAGTCAGTTGACACTTATCTAATCCAAACAAGGAAAACTAGCAAGCAGTGAAGTAGATATTAAGGTATCTGCAAGGAACTTGTAAAGTGTGTTTATGTTTCAAAAATGATAAACCAATGTTGGAAGGGTATGCTAATGTGTACATGGGAGGTGATCCTGACTCTAGGAAATATACCATTCATTTTGTTGTTACTTTTGCAAGTAGGTGTATCTTTGCAGTGGCGGTTACAAAAGTGTGTTGCATGATTAACAACTGAAGTAGAATTTATTACCACAACTGAAGTTTATAATGAGAAGTTTTGGATAAAGAGATTTCTAAATAAAATTGGTGTGAAACAAGAAGAATACATTGTGTGCTGTGATAGTGAGAGGGCAATTTACTTGAGTAAAAATTTTAATTTTCATTCAAGAAGTAAATAAACTGGATTAGAGATGTGTTAGAAAATAAATTGTTGAAGTTATACAAGATTTATACTGAAAAAATTATTTCACATATAATGACTAAATTTGTTCCTAAGGATAAACAATTTTTTTGTAGGAATGGTGAAGGTACGGAAGGAGCTTCCTATACCACTTAGTTACTTCTTATTAGGTCAGGGAGAATTGCTACTTAAAAATTGCAGTCCAAATCTTAGAAAGTGAAGGCCCAAGTTTTGGAAAGTGAAAGTCCAAGTTTTGGGAAAATAGGTTAAATGCATTAGAAGTTAAAATTTTCAATTTAGTGTATTGGAGATTCCATTAATATTACCTATAAATACATGTCTCTACATGGTGATTTAGGCATTCAGATCATACAAGTTTTAGAGTTGGCTTCTAGTAAAGCCTAAGGGAGTTTTGGAAAAAGACTACCATTGTTAACGTAGAGATCTACTAATTGGGTTCTATTTTGAATTATTAATTATTTTTTTGGTTGATCTTTTCTCGGTATTTTTACAAGTTCTCAAAGTTTATCTTAACAATGTTTACCATTTTATAATGTTGTTGATCTGTATTTTTATGAGAGTTTTTTATTCTCTTTGTAATCATTCTCTAATTGAACCTTTATAATTATAGTAGATTGATGGTAGCAAATTGATAGCCTTGTGGTTTTCATTTCCTCATTTTGAAGATGGTTTCCACGTTAAAAAGTGTGCATCTTATTATGTTAATTTTATTTTAATGTCTCATAGCAATTATCTTGTTACACTAACGAGTAAAATTGAGATTAGGTCTAAGTATTTTCCAATAACAATTAATATTAGTTGTAACACCTTTCAACAGAATATTTTTTTATCTATAATATGGGCGACATCTTGACTAATTATATTAAAAGGTGGAAACAAGTGATAGTTTAAAACCCAACCTAATCAGCTAAATAACGTTGGAACCAACCTATTGATGCACACATGGATCAATGGATTAATGATGCATCAGAGAAAGCATCTTTGCTTCTATAAAACAAGCAAAACTTGAGTCGACCAGAAGCAGACGTTATGGGGACGCCAGTCCCCCATGATCATTAACAATCTGATCATCAACAGTCACGGGGGACCAGCATCAAGCTGATGCAACACCCAATCCTATAAAATTATTGAAGTTTAACGACGCAAATTCCGATGCATTTGTGGCAAGCAAAGGCACTGGAACATCTGTGCGTGCATTTTTGCATCACAAATTTGATTTAAAAATCTATGGACTTAATTTTTGTTGTTGATCACATGAGGTCTTTCATGTTGGGCTTGACACATGATTAATATCGGGATTGGCACTTTGATTCTCTACCCTAGTTCACATGATTGGGGAGCAAGGCCCAGTTTTGAAAAAACTAAAGATTAAGCTTGATGTTAAGTTCGGCTTTGTTTGAGTCAAATTTCAACTCAAATTAAGCAAATACGAGCACACTTTGGTTTTGTTCGAGTTGATTTGACTCAAAGCTTGATAATTTATATTATATATAATAATTTACATATTTTTTATATAGTTATTTAAATAAAATATAAAAATAATATAGATAATTAAATTATAATGGTGGCATATATGATAATTTAATGATTTTATTAATGAATAAATCATTTGGCATAAAATTGAATCAAAATTAGTTGAACTATTTAAATTGTCATAATTAAGTTTATATCAAATTATGCAAAAGAAGGTTATATATGAATAATGGTCAAGGTTTCTCACGTTCCCGACTTAGCTCGTATCCTTTTAAACTCAACTCGAACTAAAAATAAATGAGACGAATTTGAAAATAGTTGAACTAGACTCGACTCCCCTAATTAACACCCTTAAAGATTAAAGCATGTTACATTTCCAGCCGAAAGTTGTAAACATATTTTAAAATTTTTAGTTAGATTTAAAAAAATGTAAGTCAGCCCTACTCTATGACGACTCAGTGAGAAACCACTAGGGTGAAAATTGAATATAGCCAAATCAACATGTAAAAATAATATATATTGATATATTTGTCAATTTTGAATTTTAATAAATAAACATATAGGCCTAAAATTAAGTATAAATGCTTTCGAATAAGTTTGAAGTTGACCCTAAATCCCCTCTCCTCCGTGGCATGTATAAAAGTCATAAACCAAAGTTATAAAATAAAAGTCAAAAAGATTAAAGCTTGATATGAGAGAGATGAGTGTCCATCGTCTTCTTCGTGGAAATGGAGCGCAGTGGTTGAACCAGTTTTTATCTTTTGAAACTTTCTCCCTTCATAAACTCCACTGCAAATTGTTAACGCGGTAGCCGAAGTCTGACCCAGCTACATACCGTATACAATACGTATTATAAGAGAAAAGACAGAGTAGACTTGGGCATGCCATCTCTAAAAAGATTGTCAAATTTGTACCTTGTCTTCTCATCCCATACCCATTCCCCTCTCAAATAACAGTAGTTTACAATTTAATGAAAAGAAGGATGATCAAATGGTTAGCTTGCTTATAAAGAAAATATAAATTGAATTGACCAATGCCTCTTGCATTTTACTACTAAAACATGTCAAGGAGCCATTGTCTTCATCAAATCCATTGAATCAAATATGAGTTTAATTTGTCATACTACCAACCTTTGAAGTTGCCTATATATATGTTTCCCTCCTCACATATCCCTTCATCAACTTATAATCATCATATTCCACAGCTGTCTAGCTCTTCTTGAAATTAGTTTGAATTCCACAACAATCAACATATAGAAATATTGTAGCATGGGGTGTAATAGTGATCATATTATCACCTTCCTTGCATGCATGGTCATGGCAATGGCATTGTTGTTAACACCATGCCAAGCGCAGCTCTCTACTACATTCTATCAAGATTCATGTCCTAAAGCTCTTGGCACGATTAGGAAGGCTATCAGGGCGGCGGTGTCTCGAGAGAGGCGAATGGCCGCCTCCCTGGTTCGTCTCCATTTCCACGACTGCTTTGTGCAGGGCTGCGATGCGTCCGTTCTGCTCGATCCGACTTCGTCCTTCACCAGCGAGAAGAATGCTCTGCAGAATTTCAGGTCGGCGAGAGGGTTCGAAGTCATTGATGCTGCGAAGGCGAAGGTGGAAGAGGTTTGCCCTGGAGTTGTCTCTTGTGCTGATATCTTGGCTGTTGCAGCAAGAGATGCATCGGTGGCGGTAAGTATATTTCCGTAATGACAATATTATTTCCATAACGAAACATACCCAATTTTGAATTGACACATAATTGTTGGCTTCTCAAACTCTTTTTAATTTTCTATAATTTATTTACTTGTCTTGTTTGTGTCTATACATGTCATTGTATCTCTAATTCTTATTAGCTTGTTGCCCGCAGCATTTTTTTTGTACTGGCTGTGTGTTTATATGTAGATGAGGGGGGGGGCGGGTGTTTGGGGAGCATTTTGAAGGAACAAGCTTAAGTATTGACGGTTTTATTTTTTATGTTGTAACTATGCAGGTTGGTGGCCCTTCATGGATGGTAAAACTAGGAAGAAGAGACTCCACAACTGCGAGCCAAAGCCTAGCTCAAAGTGAGCTGCCCAGGTTCACTGATAGCCTAGAACAACTCAAAACTCAGTTTGCTAGAAAGGGTCTCAATGAAAGAGATTTGGTTGCACTTTCAGGCAAGTATACAAGACAAAATCCGCATTTGTATCAATAACATATATAAAGTAGATGTAGAAACAAATACCTTTCCTAACGTGCACCCATGTGTTGCTTGGATACAAAACAGGATCTCATACAATTGGACAGGCAGTGTGTGCAACTTTCAGAGACAGGATCTACAATGGAACCAACATTGATGCAGGATTTGCGAGAACAAGGAGACGCCAATGTCCAGCCTCCGGTGGGGACGGGAACTTGGCTCCTCTTGACTTGGTGACACCCAACCAACTTGACAACAACTACTTCAAGATCTTGTTGCAGAAAAAGGGCCTCCTCCAGTCAGATCAAGTTCTTTTCAGTGGGGGATCCACTGATAGTATTGTAAGGGAGTACAGCAAGAACAGGGCCAAGTTTAACTCGGATTTTGCTGCAGCCATGGTGAAAATGGCTGACATTGATCCGCTCACCGGTTACTCTGGTCAAGTTAGGAGGATTTGCAGTGTTGTCAACTCTTGAGAATATCCAAAAATAACATGTTTTTAAGTGCTGCTACTCGTTTGCTTTATTCAATCGTGTTTGTTCATTCTGTCAAATAACATTGGCTACCAGATGCCATCTGACGATAGTTCTGTTAAGCATTATCAATCTCTCAATTGTATTGTACTCTTTCTTATGTGTGAACACTGAATCTTTTGATCTCATTACCAATTGTGTCTCATGATTTTATAGTCAGCTTGCAATAGTAAACTATCCCTGCTTATACAGTTTCATTGATGCATTAGTAATGCTTGTTTCAAGACAAAGAAAAAGGAAAAATGCAATGCCCACATATGAATGTCAAAAAAATAAATTCTCTCCATTGTCTCAACCCACAAAAATAAAAACATAATCAGATAAATTAGATTTAGCCAGAGCAAATACAGAAGGTTGCAATGGTTTAAACAACAATGTTCAACATACTCTCTTTAGGTTTTTAATTTTATTTTTCGCGAATATATGGAGCTAGAAATCGATGTTCATCTTCTCCATTTTTCGTAAATAGATTTGGCCTTGTCAAAGGTGCCTCTCACATGCTGTTACATATTCATTAGGTCTTGAAGAGCGTCCTTCAGTACATCTTTTGCAGGATCATCAAGCATAACCATTTACAAGCATAAGATGGGCCAGATTAACTTGAGTATATTGGAACCTATAAAATGATAAAAATGACAAAATAAATTACGACTAATCCATCCAAGAGGGATCCACCCATTAGGCAAGCTCAAGAATGTCTCTTGCCACAGGCTCACAGCTAAAGCCAAGCGTCTAACTTGATTTAGCTGCCACATTAAAATGTATACTAAATCTAGCTGAAGAATCGCAATACCTGTGGTTTGAACTCTTATATTTACAAGGTTTTCTGATGGATGAGGAATACTGTAATATCAGCATATATATTAGATATATGAAAATGAAGAGACAGTGAAAAATGAGAGGTAACAGATAGAAGGGCAAGGAGAGATTAGACTAAAGCAATTATAGTACTCTTGATTTAAGGTGAATCTGACAGAATTTGCCAGTGTGTGATCTTCATCAGTAATCGAAAAAGTTGATGAGCTCGGATCTGAGATTGTTCCATGTTCCATTGTTGAGAAACCTGCAATTCGAGCAGATAGGAAGTAACACCCAGCATGCGTTCTCCAATCATTACGCCAGATGGGCAAAGGTAAAAGAAGATGCTTAAAACATGTGTTTCCATCAAGGATTAGAGAACTAAAATTTCAGGCTCATTTTTGCCAAACGAAGATCGCGTTATACTGATTCCCCAGAATAGATGAGCATCTGAGCGGATACCTTCAACATCCAATTCACAAGCATGTCGTACTGGCGATTAAATACTTCCGCTGTAAGTTACAATTTTTATACTGGAGTGCTCTCTCCCTCGCTTGAATCTCCTCGCATTATTACTCATAAACCTTCTAAGACACCGGTCACAAAGATGGTGCTCAAAACATATACTTCAAAATTATATTTGTGATGTTTATTTATATATATATTTATATAAATAATTTTGTGTTAGGTTGTTTCTATTTTTATTTTAAAAAAATTATTGTAAATATCTACATTTCAAAGTTTTCTTTAAAAAATATTCAGGTTTACAAAAATTATAAAACCAACCCGAGGGTAATTTTATCATTATAATAAGATTTTTTATTTTTTAATAATTAATCTTAATTCTCCCACTATTAATAACATTAAAAATTATCTCTCTTTTTTATGAAAAAGCTCTCTATTAATTATAATGTATATAGAACAGTGTACAGTGTACACAACCAGGTGAATGGTCCAAAGACATTTGGTCGAACCTCCAAAATGATCCGGATCCGACCCGGCCGGCCCTGTCACGTCGGTAACCACTTTGCATCGCCGTCTTCGTCCCGGCTCTGCCAACCGCAGCCGGCGCTCATCCCTCGCCGTCATCTGGTCTCGACCCTGTTACACTGCGAAGGTACTGTGATTTGCATCAATCCATTACTTTTGCCTACTTCCTGATTGCGATTGCAGCTTTTCAATCTCGAAAGCGCGCTGCAGGCTTCGCTTCGTTTCGTTTCGGCGGTAATGTTTGAGCGTCTCTGATGTAGTCTATAGATGGGTTGACAGAGCTTGGAAATGTGGAGCTGGTGCGGCATGGATCATTCGGTATTTGGCCGCAGGTCTTCGGTGAAGTGCTGTAGCATCCCATTTCTCTCTATTTGGAAAAAAGAAGAAGCGATAAGCTTGTCGCGAATGCGTTTGGACTTGGGTGGTTTCGGTTTATGGTGATGATTGGAGGAATCTGCTAAGATGATTAGTTCGGGTTTGGGGCTTCTTCTGGCCATTTCAAGGTCATCCTTGGCGCTTTCGCGGCGCCGGACCACTTCCCGTAGTCCCTTGTCGCCCGTCTTTGATCGAATTCTCGCGGACAATGGGGGCCTCTTGCTTGGGAAGAGGGGCTTTTGTGGGTATGCTGTGGTGCAGTTCTCTGACGATGAATATGAATGCGAGTTCGAGGATCAGAAGGTCTTACAACTCTGATTATTCATTGTTTTTAATATGCCGTCGAGATTTGTTGATAATGGAAGTAAGGAAAAGAGGAAGAGAGGCTGGTTGGTTGTTGATTTTTTGACAAAATGATTCGTGGCAGGCTTCTTCTTCCGTGGCTAATATCGACGAATGGAGGTGGAAACTTACCTTGCTTTTGCGTAGTGAAGAAGAACAGGAATTCAGTTATTAAAATTAAAATATAAAATCATGGAGCAGTAAAATGCCATTATATGATAACTGTTCATAGTTGGAGGTCCTTAAAGTGGAAATTGAAGACGAGGAGGGGTTGCATTCTGTTCAATTTACAGGTCGTCATCCCTCTTAGCCTGCAGTTCAGAGTTGAAGGCTTACTACAGGAGCATCTTGATAGGATAGGTTTGGTATCTGAAAAGGCTCAGGATGAATTGGTTAATAAAAGAGTTGTAGATCATGTCGATGACAAGTTCTCAGAGGAAAATCCAGAATCATTACTTGACAAGTCCATGATGGAAAAGGTCTCGCAGAGAAACAGCTCCCGTATGAGGAATCTGCAACGTGCTTGGGAGGCAAGTATTTCTGACTGAGTTGCTGTGTGCATTTTTATTGGCAAAAAGGTTTCAATATATTTCAAATGATGACTTGATCTGTGTAGTAATCTTTGAGCAAGTACTATCAATAAGCTCGAAATGATGAATTGATCAATATGGTAATCTCTGAGCAATCCTGTTGCACAACTCTAGCTACATATATAAGCTTGAATAAGCTATGTTCTATGGGACAATGTTATACTTCTCACCTCAAATTTTGAAACTTGCTCTTAAAACTATCATTATTAGTTATTTCAAGTCAATCAGAGGCTGTTAGTACAATCTTTCTTTTTCCCACATTAGCCACTTAACCTATAAAATTTAATGCTTCTTCTGGAAAATTTAAGAAACAGCACTCACCATCCCTTGTCTCTATGCCTGCAGATTTGGCAATTCATGGGCAATAGGGAAGTGTATCATCCAATTTCTTGGTTGGATGGCAAATTAAAAAAGTATCAATTGGTCCACCAAGGAGGGTTATCCAGCCTACTTCCTGGCGGCTTAGCATTTGCACAACCTGGAGAGATGGAGGATCACCCACCTCATTTCATTCAGATGCTGGTGGCCTTGCAGGTGTCAGATCCTTTACTAGTTGAGTCTCTGTCACGAGGACTGTTGTGGGCAAAAAGTTAAAAAGTAGGCTTATTTGAAGAAGTAAAAACCATACTCCAGTTGAAATCAAATTGTAATAAAAAGTGAGCATTTAGATATTTTTCTCATCTCTTGCTTATTAGGTGTCAGAATTGCTGCATTTCTATAAGCCTCTGCTTCAGCTAAACTTACACTGTAGATGCGAACATTAAAAGACTAATGCTTGTGCTTAACTTGTTTTTTCTTATTAAATAGATTTCTCTTGTAAGACTTGGTAATTTTTTATTATCAATAACTCAATTCTGGCTACTTCTTTTCAAATTGTTGGAATTAGTGCACTTTTCTTTCATATTTTGATTTCTAATACTGATTTACATTCTGCGTATTATGAAACTGGCAGGAATCTCCTGAAGGAGTGAGAATGTTGATTTTTAGAGAATCTTTACCTGCTTTCAAAGAGAAGAAGATATTGCTTCTGCAATTGTGCAAAATCAGGTGTTGACCTTGGTTGTTTTTCTTTTCTGCATTTAAGTTTCATCTGCGAAAGATATTTCTCGGAAAAAACATATCTTTAAATTAGAGAATTGTGGCAGATTTGACCATTTTATCAAGTTCTTGTTTGTTTGCTCCTGATGTTGGTCGGGACTCTGATACTTGACATGTCTTTCATTTTGGATTTCAGGTTGTGGTTATTTCAGGGGAAACTGGATGTGGAAAAACTACTCAGCTTCCTCAATATATTCTTGAGTCTGAAATAAAATCTGGTCGTGGTGCTTTTTGCAGCATTATCTGTACACGGCCACGAAAAATATCCGCTATGGCTGTTGCTGAATGAGTTTCAACGAAAGGGGTGAACAACTGGGTGATACAATACGCTTTTTAATGCATCATTTATGTTAGATTCATCTATAGCATCAATTGAAGTACAGTTTAAGAAACAATATTTTTTATTTTACTCAGTACGACCTTTTTAACAGGTTGTTTACAAAGTTCACTTAGAAGGAATGAGAGGGAAAAATACAGATTTAATTTTTTGCACAAGTGGTATTTTGCTTAGGAGATTGCTAAGTGATCGGAATTTGAATGGAATAACACATGTTTTTGTTGATGAAATTCATGAGCAAGGCATGAACGAGGGTAAGTCTTTTTATTATGGTTAAAAAAATATATTTTGTTTGATCAATACTTTTAAGTTATTCACATTTCTGACTGAGATAATATTTTAGAGTTTAATGTTATTGCTATACTTGCCAATTGTACACAGATTTTTTATTGATCATGCTAAAGGATCTTCTTCCTTGTCGACGTGACTTGAGACTTATTCTAATGAGTGCAACCCTTAATGCTGAACTCTTTTCCAATTTTTTTGGCAGTGCTCCAACAATCCACATTCCAGTAATTGCGAAGGCCCTACACTGTTGTCTGTAAGTTTGACAAAATCCAGCAGGACATGGAGGATTGAATGAGTTTTGACTCTTTACTTGTGTCACTTATCCTGTTCATCCTTTTTCTTTTAAAAATTTCTTTTGCAACTGCTGTTCAGTAATTTCTTTTTCTTAAAAACTATTTATTTAAGGAAGCCATATTTTATGTTTCTTTATGAGTGTGACAGGTATTTTTTTCTGATGCCTTGTTCTACATATGATTCTAACTAATTTCTGTTATATTTAGGGCTTCACTTACCCGGTGAGAGCACATTTTCTTGAAGATGTACTGGAATTGACAGGATATAAGTTGACTTCTTTTAACCAAATTGATGATTATGGTCAAGATAAAATGTGAAAAACTTAGAAGCAGCTATTGCTAAGGAAGAGAAAAAATCAGTTGTCACAACTTGTCAAGTTATTCTTCCTTTTGAAAATTTTTTAGTATTTTTTATAAAAACTATTAATATATAATTGGCAATCTTTACAGGAAGCATTGAATAAGTCAAATTTTGAGAACTATAGCTCCAGAGTGCGTGATTCTCTTGCATGTTGGACACCTGATTGCATCGGATTTAATCTTATTGAAGCTGTTTTATGCCATATTTGTCGAAAGGAAAGGTTGGGTGCTGTGCTGGTGTTCATGACTGGTTGGGATGATATCAGTTGTTTAAAAGATCTGCTTAAAGCCCACTCATTATTAGGAGATCCAAATAGGGTTCTTCTGCTTGGTTGTCATGGTTCAATGGCTACATTTGAACTAGTAATGTTACTTGGTTCTTGTCTCGCGATTCTTACCATTTATGACTTCTCTTATAGTTGTAATCTTAGGAAAACAAAATGGAGAATGAGTTTATTTACCTGTTTTAAGATCCAAATGAGTATATTTTTATCTATTAAATACAATTTAGTTTAAAGATCTGTTCTTGGGTAGGATTTTTAATTTTTATGTAAAAATTGAATCTTTAATTTCTCAATGATTCAATGCAGAAACTTATATTTGAGAAGTCTCCTCCAAATGTAAGATAGTGCTTGCCACAAATATGGCAGAGGCAAGCATTACAATCAATGACATTGTTTTTGTAGTTGATTGTGGCAAAGCAAAGGAGACAACATATGATGCTCTTAACAACACCCATTGCTTACTGCCATCTTGGATATCTCAAGCTTCTGCACGTCAGGCAAGTTTCAATCTTTTTAAGAATTTGATTGACCCCCCACATCCCCCCTCCCCTCCCCTCCCCCTTCGCTCTCTGTATAATCCAGTATTGTATGAAGCTCTTTAATCGCCTGAACATGTTAACTTTAAGTTAATTCCTTCATTGAAGCAAGATCTCTTACCCATCAGAGATTTTCTTGAAGCCAGGATGTGACCGCTTTTTTGGTAGGCACAGTGATGCAGAAAATAATAGTTGTATTTGCAACTAAGATTTGAGCTTGTGATGAAGAAAGAATATGAATAAATAATTCCAAATAAAAAACTGATGAAATATAATTAACTATAGGGTTTTGATGATTTTGGTACACCCTTAAGAAGCTGTCTTCATCTACTTCTATGGCTATTTGTATATGTGTAGAGTTTATTTATGTTGTTGAATGAAATGATTTCCAATGTTCTTATGAAATTTGGCTTGAAATTTGTAGTTTTTCTTTCTTCTTTAGCCTTATATTAAAAGAAGTTGAGAACATGGATCCTTATCTAGGATCCATGTGACTTTAATTGATAGAGTTTTGATGGCCGAATATCCTTCCTGATTCCATCCCTCCTCTTTTATCCTGGCTTGGGATCGGCAATGCATAGAGCATTGGAAGAGCTTAGCTTGAAATTTATACTTTGTGATTAAAGTGTGTTTGTATCCTTCTGGCTAGTTTTGTTCACTTTTATTTGGTTGATGAGAGAAGGGGTGCAGAGTACAGCCAGGCAAATGCTATCATCTTTATCCTAAGTGTGTTTATGAAGCTTTTGCTGAATATTAACTTCCAGAACTGCTGAGAACACCACTGAATTCACTCTGTTTACAAATTAAATGCTTGCAACTTGGAACTGTTGGAGATTTTCTATCAGCTGCGCTGCAGCCACCCGAACCACTGGCTGTAGTTTGCTATGGCATTTCTGAAGTAAGTTATTGTTGTGAGAGGTTGATTCTAGATTATGAGCATTTTCTGCAGGTTCAAAATGCTGTAGTGTTCCTCAAGATGATTGGAGCATTAGATGCAATGAAAAATTTGACAAATCTTGGTGAGTCATTTTTTGTTACTTTAACATGTTATGTACCTTGATAATTATGGTTCTAGAAAGTCCAGTAAACACTATTAAAATTTTGGTGAACCTGTTAATATATCACTTCAAAAATGGCATGCCCAAGTATTAACCCATAAAATGTGCGAGATATGTGAACGTAACCTACTAAGCTGCCCTCATTGTGTACTTCCAGCGCATTAATAGTGTTCGTTGCTCTTTTGGAAACAAAGTTCACTTCAGTTTGTATGAGTGAATCTGGAACGGGACCATATATAGCAGCTTTATTATGTAGAGTCTAAACTATTTTGAGAAGAGTTCTATTTTCTCATGTTCCTTATTTTGGTTTACCTAGAAATCTTATAATTGGCAAACATTATTCTTGGAGTCTTCTTGTACAAGTCATTACTACTGTCAGGATTTTACTTTTAGCCTGTACGTATGGCTTCAATCCTTCACTGTACGGGTTATGATGGAGCAAGACTCTTGCTTTTGATTATTTTTGCTTGTATTTCTCTATGATTCATCAAATTTTCTCCCTTGTCATCTAATTTTTCTTCACCAGATTGTTAATCTAATTTCCCGAAGCTAAAACTCCATTAGGGTTGGGTCCCAGCAAGCAGCTAGAATGCTGGTTTCCTGTTCTTTGGTTTGGTTGATACTAAATTTAAGGCTTTAAGCTCTAACACCTTTCATTTCTACTCTCTTTTGCAGGTAAATATTTGTCTATGCTTCCTGTGGATCCAAAACTAGGGAAGATGCTCATAATGGGAGATACAAGTACGTGGTTCTCAAGGTGTTTGAAAATATTGTTCGTTGTTAAAACTTCTTGTGTTGTTATAACTGTTTGTTAAATTATGGGTTGAAAAGAAGGTAGGAACCCTTTCTCAAATGAATAAGTTTGGCATATAACACTGAGCCACGGTGTGTGTTAAACTTCCATATGTTATACTTTATTGCCTTATTGTTTTTGTAGTGGAACAACCTCTATGCAAAATTAGATTGCCAACATAGGATCACTTATTCCCCACCTTTACAAAATTGTGAAATAGGCATATTGGTTTATAACTGTTGGTCCGAAGCTTAATTTTAAAAAAATGTTCTTAACATTCGTATAGCATCTTTCCATATTTTTTATATGTAAATTATATGCATAAGTCCGATGGATTTACTTTCTTTTCTTTGTCCAGTTGGCTAAAACAGCAAAATCTAGATTCTCTGCTAAGGACTACAGTGACCACATGGCCCTTGTTCGGGCATATGAAGGATGGAAAGATGCAGGAAGTGAAGGATCGGCATATGACTATTGCTGGAGAAACTTTCTTTCTGCTCAAACTTTGCAGGCGATTCATTTTCTTCGTAAACAGTTCCATTTTATTTTAAAAGGATGCCGGTCTACTAGATGCAGAGACTGCATCATGCAATAGTATAAGCCACAACCAATCTCTCGTTTGAGCTATAATTTGTTCTGGCCTTTTACCAGGGATTGCGTCTGTTGTGGTAAATTGCTGCCTCATTTATCTCCTTATACTTCATACTCTTTAATGGTCTTTCTGACCGTTAATTTATTCAAAATAGAGGACGCTCCTGCAATATGTTATCTAATAAGCGGATCACTGTTATGTTATTTTTTGAATTTGGATATTCTGTCATGTTAGCTCTTGGAGTAAACCTTGTGGATTGCTTTAGTCTTACTGATTTCACTGTGCAATCTTTGCTTTTCCTGCAGCACAGAGAAAAGCCTATGTCTTTCGAGACAATGGATGATCGTCAAGTTCTTTTATAAGCGGTAAGGCTTGTGACTGGCTTTTTGTTCATAGTTGATGCTAAACATATTTCTAACTGTTAATGTAGTTGATTTATAGTTTAAGTTAAATGGATAAGGATATAACTAGGAAATTCTCTAAGTTTTGGTTGCAAATAAAGTTTAATGTATTGAAGGTTATATTTCTCATTGCTAATCTGTTGTGTGCCAGTGTTGGAAAATGCAAACCAGTGCTTTTATACAGTAACTTGAATCTACAGTCCTAAGCATATTTCTTCTTTTAATGCAGTCATTAGACGGTTTATGTTATTTTTGAGAAATATCTGTGTCGCATGTAGTTTCTATCTCTCTGAACCTGATTTGTCAATTTTTTTAGAACAAATTAGTGTGTTGCTTTTGTAAGCTTCATTTACTGTAATTTCTGAAAAATGAATTTTATATTTTATTGGCTTATTCATTGGTGATTTTTAAGTGGTTACTCGTCTAGTGATAGTGTAGGCTTATTTCTTTCTCTCAATGACTTTTTTTATTGCATGTGTGTTTTCTGTAATGTACTTGAATGTAATCTTTCCTTTGTTGAAACAATTACTCAGAAAATTTGATTTTTTTGTTTATCGGTTTGCCCTTTCAGTTGGACAGCATCCTTATTTTGTTACTTGATTGTATGATTTGTTTTTCAGAACTCTGTGAATGTGCGCTATCAGATGATTGTTTACCCATGGTTAGTGTTTGGTGAGAGTCAAATGACCACTGTTTTCATACGCGATTCAACTGGTGTATCCGATTCTATACTAATCTTCTTCGGCAGTTCTCTTCAGAAAGGAATTTTGGTAAGTATTTGGTGTAGTTTTGTAAGTGTTTGGTGTTTAAAAGTGCTTTATGTTGTGTTGATGTTAACAAGAGGAACTGAAATTCGAGCTTCTAACAATTTCAGGCTGGGCATCTGAAGATGTTGGATGGTACGTTGATTTATTTATGGATCGGCATTCGGCAGAATTGTTTTGCAACCTGAAGGAGCTTGAGGGGCTTGTCCAAAAGAAGGTAATGGCGAGCATGCTTATGCGATTGTTTTAGTCATAAAATGCATTTGTTGTCATCATCACTAGTCGAAAGGTTGCTAAGTAGTAGGCGGTAAATCTAGTGTATTGCAATTAATTATCCTTTGTAATATTGTTTAAATTGCTCTGGGTAAACCAGACTGCGGTGTTTTTACTCCCTTTTTTGTAGATTTGGGATTGTCCTCTAGCCAATATTGATTAGCAATGTAGAAGGGTCGATCTTGGGTGCTACCTAAATTTCCAGAATACAGAGTAGCAATGTAGAAGGGGTTGAACACCGGGTTGCAACCTAACTTTCTAGAAGTTCACAACATTGTAGTTGTTTATAATGTTTGTTTTCGCCATATTATGTGATTACCAATTGGATTGAAAATGTTTCTGTTGTATATATTAATTTTTATGAGCCTGCATTAACAGCTGGAAGATCCCTCATTGGATGTCCACAAAGTGGGCGAGTACCTCATGCTTGTTGTGCAGGAGAAGTATCTGGAGACCAGTGTGAAGGAAGGTTTGTATTTGACCGTGACACAAGGAGGGGAATGGTGCTTATTGCTGATAGCAGTGATCATTGTAACAATGTCCTATGGAAGAGGGTAAAGAATGTAAAGTCACTATATTTAGAAACGGTAAGGAATTAGGAAATCCTCACAATCAAAAGACACTAATTTCTATGGCTAACATAGAGGTGGTTGAACGAAATGAAAAAAACAAGGATAAATTGGTAGAAGTCCTAAGGGTTTATTTAATCAACATAACCGGTTCTCAAGAGTTCCATGTCTTTAGAGATTACAAAAAAGTAAACAAGACAACAAATTTTAATAATTCTTGGAGGTGTTTAAGATGTTTTTTATAAATATCTCATTTGTTGAAGTATGCTAAATTTATTAAACAAATATTATTTAAGAAGAAAAAATTTGAAGATTTTAAAATAATTGCCCTTAATGAAGAGTGTAGCGTTGTACTACAAAGGAAGCTTTTACCAAAGCTCAAATATCGAGGGCAGTTTACTATTTCTTGTGCTATAGGCCTAGTGTTTTGTTATCAAACATTATGCGACTTAGATGCAAGCATTAATTTGATGTATTTTTTTATATACAAAAAGTTAGGGTTGAAGGAGTTAAAACATAGTACGATTAAACTATAATTGGCTGACCGTTTCTACATTTTTCAAGAAGGGGAGATTGAAAATATACTTATTAAGGTGGACAAATATATATTCCTAGCTGATTTTATGATTGTGGATATGGAGGAAGAGCCCAATGTACCTATCATAGTCAGTAGGCCTTTTCTTGCCACTAGGAGGATATTGATTGATGTAGTTATTGGTGAATTGATATTGAGAGTAGATAATGAAGAAGTGGTTTTAATGTTTTTTAGGCTATGCAATATTCGAAACCAATATATGATTATTTTTATATTGATGCAATCCATTCTCCTTCACTAGCTATATTCGAGGAAATGTATCCCATTAACCTTTAGTAGCCACATTAGTTTCTTATATTGATGATTTTGGTGATGAGGCGAAAGGGGAATATTTGCACCTACTAAATTCTACTCTAACATTCACTCGAGGTGAAGATAAATTTGAATCTTTGGAGTTACAACTTTCAATATCAACGAGGATCAAACCTTCTATTGAAGTCCCATCAACCTTGGTATGCATAAAATCATCAAGTGGCTTGATGTAGGTATAATTTTTTTATTTCTGACCATTCTTGGGTGAGTCTTGTGCAGTGTGTACCTAAGAAGGGCGATATGACTATGATAGCAAATGAGGAAAATGAATTAATTCCAACAAGGATAATGACAGAATGGAGAGTGTGCAGGGATTACTGAAAACTCAACAAAATTACTAGAAAAGGTCATTTTTCATTACCAGTCATTGACCAAATGTTGGATACGCTAGCAAGCAAACAATTTTACTATTTGCTTGATGGATATTCGGGATACAATTAAATTGCGATATTCTCGGAGGATCAAGAGAAAACAACCTTCACATGTCTTTACGGTACATTTGCATTTTGCAAGATGCCATTTGGCGATGCTAACCCAATTGAGGATCACAATTTAATTGTATCCCAAACATCCATCAAGGAAATAGTAAAATTGTTTGCTTGCTAGCCTATATAACATTTGGTTAATGAATGGTAATGGAAAGTGATCTTTTCTGGTAGCTTTGTTGAGTTTTCGGTAATCCAAGCATACTCTCCATCCCGTCACTGCCCTTGTTGGAACTAATTTATTTTTCTCAATTGCTACTACAGTGATACCGCCCTTCTTACGTACACACTATACAGGACTCATCCTAGAACTATCAAAAAATAGGAAAAATTAGACCTGCATCAAGCCACTTGATAATTTCGTTCTTGACAACATCCTTCATAATTGGATTTAGTCGCCGCTGATATTCCCCTAAGGGTTTATATCCATCTTCGAGAATGATCGTATACATACAAAATAAAGGACTAATATTACGAATACCAGCAATAGTCCATCCTATAGCCATCTTGCAACATCCCAAAAAAATTAAAAAAATAATTAGGTTATTTTATTTAGGGTTTTATAAATCTTAGAATGAACTATAAATAATATTTAATTCAATTAATTCTTAAGAATTTATATTATAAAGTATTAATTATGACTTTTAGTATAACGGTACGATGTATTTACGGATGGTTTTAAATAAATTTTATTTATTTAATTTTTAGGATTTGGAAGTTGGGAGCGCGATTTGACACCTATTCGCATTAACTAAATAGTCAGTTTTTGACTTTTCGTTATAACACAAATGGTTGGTGTTTAATATAGTTATGTGTGATTAGTTTCTTTTCTATAAAATTTAATGTAGTGACTTCTTTAATTCTGCACATATTCTTCTATATAAAGGAGAATTCTGTTGATGATAAATAAAATGTCTAAGTTGATAGTTTGTAAGCACATTTGTCTTACAAAGTGAAGGTTTTTGAAAAGTTTCATTCATATTAGGATCGTATGTCGTAGTTGCGGGTGCCTTATCATAATTTCAAGTCCGTATAATTACTTTAAATGTTATATATTCCCATTTGTGAGCCTTGGTCGGCCTGAGCCCACTTTCGACCACCATGTGCTGAGCTCAACCTGAGTCAAAGAATTGGCTCAGTCCGACATGGGGCAACACCCACCTTTAAAATTATATATTCTTATTGGGGAGTCTTGGTTGGTATAAGCCCACAGTTGACCACCATGCGCCAAGCACAACCGGAATAAAAGAATTTAGGGCAACACCCTTAAAATTCTTGAAAAATTAAATACCTGCCCTTATGCCGAAAGGGGTGCTAGGGTACAATGGTGTAAGACGACTCATTATGTACTTGTGATACTAAGAGAGTGAGTCAATGGCAAACATAGGTAATTACAGGCTGAGGGCCACGTAGCGTGTTTGCGTATATATGGGATTGTAGATGGATGGGCGGCCACCCTCCCAGAATAATAAGAGCTCAGAATAGGCTCATAATCATTAAAAGATTAAAATTTAAATATTGTGGAATATATTAACTTGTTTTTTGTAATTATATGACTTAGTATTTTTATTACTAACGCGGAATTGCCTTTGCAAGTGTGACTATTGAAGGGTGGGTTGAGTCATGACAACTTTAAATTTTCTTATTTATTATTATTATATTTTTAGATTGTTTGCATAATAGTGGGATTTCGGTTTGGTTTATGGGGCTTAGATTATTCTGAACATTTGTTATATTAAATTATATGTCATGTGTTTATTTAAAATCTTGAAAATTAATAGAAAATTAATTTATGAGACATTTAGTTTCATATAGTAACATTTAGCTCGTGGCTCAGAATGGGCAGGTCGTTACACAGCTTATACTCTCATAATATTCCCAATAGCTTGTCTTCCTGCAGATGAAATAATAACCGACAAAGTGTTAAAAAGGCTTTGAAATGTATACCTCAAATGGGATGTAAGTTGTTTTAACTCCAAGGTCAATGGAACTTTAATGGAAGGCTTGATCCTCGTCGATATTGAAAGTTGCAACTCCAAAGATTTAAATTTATCTTGACCTCAAGTGAATGTTGGAGTAGAATTTAGTAGGTGCAAATACTCCCCTTTCGCCTCATCACCAAAATCATCAACATCAGAAACTAATGTGGCTGCTAAAGGGTCAATGGGATACATTTCTTTGAATATAGCTAATGAAGGAGAATAGATTGCATCAATATAAAAATAATCATCATCTGCTGGTTTCGGATATTGCATAGCCTAAAAAATATTAAAGACCACTTCTTCATTATATACACTCAATATCAATTCACCAACAGCTACATCAATCAATATCCCCCAGTGGTAAGAAGAGGCCTACTGACTATAATGGGTATGTTTGACTCTTCTTCCATATCTACAATCACAAAATCGGCTAGGAATATAAATTTGTCCACCTTAATAAGTATATTTTTAATCTCCCCTCGTGGAAAAATGTAGGAGCGGTCAGCCAATTATAGTTTAATCGTGTTGTGTTTTAACTCCCCCAAACCCAACTTTTTGTATATAGAAAAAAGGCATCAAATTAATATTTGCACCTAAGTCGCATAATGTTTGACAACAAAACTCCGGGCTTATAGGACAAGGAATAGTAAACCACCCTCGGTATTCAAGCTTTAGTATAAGCTTCTTTTGTAGTACAACACTACACTCTTCATTAAGGGTAATTGTTTCAAAATCCTCAAAACTTTTTTTCTTAGATAATATTTGTTTAATGAATTTAGCATAGCTCGATATCTTCTCTAACGCTTCAACAAATGAAATATTTATAAAAAGCTTCTTACACACCTCTAAGAATTACGGAAATTTATTGCATTGTTTACTTTTTGTAGTTTTTGAGGATATGCAACTCTTGAGAACCAGTTATATTAATCAAATGAACTCTTAGGTAGTAGGACTTCTGCCAATTCATCATTGTTTTCTTCATTTTGTTCAACTGCCTCTGGGTTAGCCATAGGAGTTTGTGTCTTTTGATTGTAAGGATTTTCCAATTCCTTACCACATCTCAATGTAATGACTTTACATTATTTGCCCTCTTCCCTAGGATTTTGAGTATCACTAAGGAATCCACCTTGTGGCCAATTACTCAATGCACAAACAATCTAACCGATTTGAGTTTTCAAATTCCTCATAGAAACCTGCTGATTTTGTATAAATTGCATGAACATTTCTTTCATAATTAGTTTTTTTCCTGAGGTTGTACTCTATTGTGCTAAAAACCTGGAGGAGCTTGTTGTCGTGGTCCTGACGTTGAAGCTTGGTTGCCTCCCCATGCAAAGCTCAGATGATTCCTTCATCCTAGATTACAAGTATTTGAATAAGGATTATTTTGTTGTCTGGTATAGCTTCCAACAAAATTTACTAATTCAAGATTGTTGATACAATGCTCTGTAGGATGTCCTTCACCACACCACTCACACTTAATTGCTATCATGTTCACTGAATTCACATTTGAATTCATCCTTAAAGCTTGCATTTGTTTTGATAGAGTAGCCACTTGTGCCATAAAGAACTCAATGTGTCCACTTCGAGAATGCCTCCACTCTTCTTCCTCGTTGCTCTGTCCTGCCCAATCTGATAATGGTTAGATGGCGGCTTTTCCAATAATTTATTAGCTTCTCTATAGGATTTACTCATGACAAATCTAGTGACAACAGAATCTACAATGGATTTAGTTTGTCATGGAGTACATTCTAAAATATTTGAATTTGAACCCACGGGAGAATTCGATGGTACAGACACTTCCTTAGTAAATCCTTGAACCTCTCTCGTGAATCATAAAGCAATTTGTTGTCCAACTGCACAAAAGAAGTAATATCATTATGAAAATTGACAATTTTAGACGATGGAAATTATTTAAGCAAAAATATTCTTACTAATTCATCCTAAGTGGTGATAAAATTAGGTGCATGTGAATTCAACCATCTTACATTCCCAGTTAAGGAATATAGAAATAATCGTAGCCGGATAGCTTCCTCAAACACTTGATTAATTTTAAATGAATCACAACTAGCAACAAAATTGAGTTGGTTAGTATGAAAATCTTCATGCTCCAGTCTTGCGAATTGTCCCAAGGTTTGTAGTATTTCGAACATCGCTGTTTCAACTCAAAGGTATTTGCTTCAATTGGTGGCCTAAGAATGCTTGAATGTAATCTGTCGAGCAAACTCTTCCAAAGCTTTTGTGTCATTATCATTGGATGCTAGTGGAAGATTATTACTCCTTTGCCTTGCCTCCATTGCTCTCCGAACTTTAGATTCTTGGCGTAGTCGCCGACAAGTTCTCTCGATCTCTGGGCTATATGGCTTTAGATCCTGAGTACCTTCTCCTTACATGCACTACGCAATACCTAATAAAATAATAAAGAAAAAAATAAAACTTAAAAAAGAGATGAGAAAAATTTAAGCAAACAATCAAACTAATTTCGAAAAAATCAAATTCTAGTTTAATTCCCCGGTAACGGCGCCAAAAACTCGATCTCAAAATTATAAGGCAAGTGCACGTGAAGAATCTAAGTAACAAAAATAATAAGAAAGTATCATCCCACGAGGAATTAGTAATAGAAATTCTCAATTACCAAAACTAATTTAATTAATTATGCTTAAATGAAAGCAAATTCAAAGAGTGATTTAATTATGAATTAAGATTAAATTAATCTAACATGTAATATTTAAATTAGATATTAACTTCAAGACGACAAACTTAGGATTTTTTATTTCACTTAGTGCTCTATATGATTAAAGTTATAATTTCTACCTATGAATTGCACATTTAAATTATTAACCACGAGAATTAATTATTCATGATAATATCTCGATTGACCATAAACTTATTACTCGCACCTGACTTATATATCTCTGTGAAATTGTGTATGCAAAATAATATTTTAAGTTTTGCCCTTAACAGTTACCGAAGACATACAAGTGTATCTCTATCTCACATGTGAATCACCCAAAACAGATAAATAAAGAGTATTTTATTCAATGACAAATTTAATCTTTCTATTTTTAGACAAGATCAAATTTCTAGATCTAACAATAGATGGGCATTTAATGATAGCATTAAGAACAGAATAAAATAGATGATCCAATATCACAATCACATAGATAAAATTAATAATTTTTATTAATCTATGCACTATGTATCATTGAAAATCTAAAAAAAAAATTACTCCATAAAATATTTAATTAAACTCAAGATATTCATATGTTATATGAAAGACATCATTTAATGATAAAGAAAACTAAATCAAAATAAGAAAAACTCTTTTGAGAAAGCATTTTCTTCTTTTGATCTAAATTCTTTGTCGATCCTTCTTGTCTTTCGTGTCATCGCTCAGCCATTTAGAATTATTTTTTTCTTCCTCTTTCCTCCTTCAAACCCTGATCAAGTTTATAAATGATTCACCCAGTAGTATAAGTGGGGCCCACTATAAAATCTCGAAATACTGGAATTTTATTTTTCCGCCGCCAACGCTCGAGCGTTCTGATCTTCAGCACTCAAGCACTCTGGTCTCAGCTATAATTCCTTCTAAACCGCAAGGTCAGCGCTCGAGCTCTCTGAATCCCCATACTGGTTTCGGCCAGAACACTAAAGTACGCTTTTTGACCCGAGTTTGTTCTGAATTTATTTTAGATCATCTTCTAAATCTTATACCCTGCCAAAATAATATTAATTAGTACTTTTTACATCAAAATTATAATAATTTCTTGTTTTATTAATAATACCTAATAAACTCCTAAACTAATAAAATAAAAATAAAAATCACTCGAAACATGACAAAAATTTAATATAAAATACAAAAAATAATAACTCTTTTATATAGTTATCAATGGTGCAAACCCTAAAACCCTGCTACTAATGTGGGCAGGACATAGCCCTCCTTGAGTACAAGGCCAAGCATTTCAAGACAAACGAAGTCAGGGGCCTTGTTGAGTTCAAGGGGATGCAGTTTGTCGGAAAACCCAAGAAAAACAAGCAGTTGGCAGAAAGGGATGCTGCTGTTGAGGCATTGGCATGGTTGACACATACTTTCGATAACAAATCTAAAAACTCAGACGAATACGACGATTCTCTTCCTGATGTTACCGATAACATGTTGAAACTACTTGTAAGAGAAGGTCGAAGAGGCCCAGTGGATGATGGCATGTACAATATTACTCTTTCATAGTTTCATCATGAGCCAGAGGATGAATGGCCAGTTCAGCGAGTATCTTTGGCCATGATCTGGGTTCTCTGTGGAAAGTGGTTGAAGGTTTTAAATTTTAATGCTCGATTGGATGCTCACCACTCAGTAATTTCTTCTTCAATGGTGATCAATTTTTCAGACATCGTGGTCATATAATTTGGGAGGCGAATGTTCTTGAAGGGGGATGTAACACCCCGTTTTGGCTCAACCGTGAACCGACCCAAAAATGTCACTGGCGACCGAACTGTTCGCTAATCTACTGGGTTCGGTTAAGCCGACCCGGATCTACCCTCGGTGTCTCAAGATGGAGATGCAAACATGGAATGCATGGATGGGATGCGTGGGTTCTAACGTAGTCCTACATGCATGCTATGATGTGCAAGCAAAACAAAACTATGCAACGGCAAGAAAATTTTAATTAAAAATTATCCACAACAAGGGTATATAAATATTTTATCAAAATATGATAAAACATGATAATCTACCGTAGCATTCATCGTTATCTCTTTCGTTTCAATTGAACCGAGCCTGAACTCCAAACTCACTACTCATTCATATTTATCCATTCATTTCATATCAAGCAATTTATCTAAACAAACACATCAAAATTATCATTCACATAGCAATAACACACCGTCATTATACGTTACACGCAGCAGGTACATGTGTGCACGGTTCCGTGCTGCTACTCCGCAGTCCCGACAGCTTTCATCCCTCGCATTTCTCACCTACATATATATAGAAAAACCGTCAGTAACGAGTGTTACCGGCCCAGAAAATAACTAATATCAATCTGGCACAGGAGAGCAAACTCTCTTGTTGAATAAAAACCATATACTTCCTCAAGAACTCTCATCAGGGCACATACGGGAGCCGTCGCCCTCGGGTCGACAGCGTCCCCCTATCTTTCACATTCTCATGCCTCGGCCATTTCTCTATTGCTTCTCGCATCAAATTTCATTCATTTCCGCCCTCTGCACCTTCCATATTACTCCTGGCCTTGAGCACGAAGGCCAAGTACTCTCAGGCAGTCGCCTTCAGTACCCTTTGATACCACAAGTTTAGAAATGCGCTACAATGCAATACCCGTGAACCTCCATACTTCTCCGGGTTTGAGGAACTCAAAGGTGGAGTTGTCAGGATCCCTCGGGAATGAAACGGCCCGCACACCATTCCAGAGCCCACTATCGACACACACGTGCCCACTCGCGTAGCACGGTAGTCGGATTTTCCTAATTCGATCTCTCACTGAAAATGCGAAAACTATACATATATAAAGGTCTAGGTTGGGATTTATACAATAGGCCCGAAGGCAATGTGAGCTGGATCTGAAGTTTGAAAACAAACTCGAGGGATCTCATCCTCGAGGGTTATTAATCCGAAGAATCGTTGGCTAAATGACCCGAGTTAAGTGGGATCCGATAAAACGCCACTTAACTCGTCCTGCACATGATAAACCAAATACACAATAGAATAGCGTAAATTAGAGAACAAGTCCTAAACGGACCTGGTAGAAGCTCCAAACGGGTCCGCGCGCCTAGGCGGCGAGCTCCTACACCGTACCTACACAATCAAGCTAAAAACTAACGCCCGCATGATGAATCACACATCCTATAGCATGCACACACAATCAACACAATCACGCATCAATCAACACACATCATCCTATATCAATTCTAGCAAGCCTACTTAGGCTAATTTGCATTAGATCATGATCATTACCTAGTTACCCTAATTTGTTTCTTAGCCTCCATTTTTAACACCACTCAACCAAACAATTTCAAATTTCTATTCTTAATCAAACCTACATTTAAATATATATTTATAACACACACACAAATCTTGGCATGCAATTCTAATAATCAATATTTTTAAATAATTAAAATAAAATAAATTATACCCTCGCGTCGTCGAAAATCGGCGACGGCTAGGGTTTCTGTTTCGTGGCTCGAAACTCGAATTTGGCACCTAGCAACGTCCGAAGTCCGATCAGATTGGACCAGGTGCGTTTGGCGGATGATCCGGCAAATTTCTCACGAATCCAATTTTCGGCGGTTCCGGCGGTTTTCCGACGAGTGTCGGCTGTTTTTCGGCGGATTCCGGCGGATTCTGGCGGTTTTTCGGCGAATTCTGGCGATTTTCTGGCAATGATTCGGGACGGGGCAATCAAGGGGTCTATCGGCACCAGCTCGACGAGCTTGGTCCAATGGTGGTGTCAAACAAAGCAGCCGGGGCGGCGATGGCCGTCGGCGGCGGCATCGAAAATGGGTGGCGGCGGCGGTGTGCTCCGATCAGGGCTGCGGCCGGCCTCGACGGCGCTCGGGATGGTGGGGGAAATGTCGGCGACGGCGAGGGGGTGGTCGTCTGGGTCACAGCGGCGACGGCACGGCCCGGACGGCGGCGGAATCAGGCTCGGAGTGGCGACGGCCGAGGCGGCTTCACGGAGTCGCGGCGGCACGCTGGCAGGCGATCGCGGGCAGGGGTTGGTCATGGCGGCACGGTGACGGCACGGTAAGGCGGGGCGGCGTCGATCGGCGGCAGCACGGCGTCAGCGGCGGTGGCGGCAGCGACGAGCACGAGGGTTTGGGAGGGGGTATGTGTCGGGAGGGAGAAAATTACCCTCAATGGCAGTTTCGTAAATAAGTATTGACTCGATTCCTACTCGAGTCAAAATAATAACTAGTTCGTAATAAATTCTAAAAAAATCTAGAAAATTATGGAAAAATTCCATAAAATAAAAAAACACAACATCCAAATGGCATGCTATATAACTAATAACCCGCCCAAATATAATCCAACGCGTCCTAACGCGTTATTCGACTTAAAATTATTTCTTCGATCAAACATATAAAAAGAAAAAAATACTGCATACTTTCATATATTCTAATAACTCATTTATCACCATCTTCTCTACGTTATCATCATATATTTAGTTACACCTGACTCTCATCGCTCATAACTCACGGCTGGCCTCGACTCAGCACGTGGTTCATGAAACTAACTCGACTCGAATCAACGGTGGAACCGACTGGTTTGGTAACGTAAAACCCTGACTCGAGTCACGGGTTTTACAGGGGAGCTTGCCAGCTTATGTACATAGAATTCTTCTGTTTCAGCTAATTCTAAGCAATTGTTTAACAAAATTTATAATCTGGGGCTAATTTATAAGGATGAATGGAGCCAGTGGAGATGAGGGTATTTGCATTGTGCCGTTTATATGTTTGCCCCCAAGTAAGATGGTGGTGTCTGTACTAATATATTCATTTAATATTTTTTCAGAAAAAAATTAGAAAAAAACAAATTCATAAAATTGGAACTTGGTTGGATATTCAAATATTTTTTCAAAGTAATAATACTAACTCCTTACTTAATGGATCCTAAGTATATGCTTATTTTTAAAATGCACTATGGTTTGTTGGCTATATTCATTATTTTTCAAGAACAGCTTGTTTCGAAAGTCTTAAACTACAAATAAAAAATTATTGTGAATTTTTTTGGACTTTTGGATGTAGCTAAGGCTGTTAATTGAGCAAACCGGTTCTTGAGCATTTGGCGTTCAGCTCAGCTTGACTAAACTTGAAACTCGACATTTAAATGTTCAACTCAAACTCGAATCATACGAGTCAAGCTTGAGCAAGGTAAGGCTCGATTCGACTTGACTCGGTTATAACTCGAACTCGACTCGTAGCTTGTCTCAAACTCGACTCATAGCTTGTCTCGAACTTGACTCGATAATATAATAGAATAAAATAATATACATAATATTATTTGTCTATTCAAAATATATTTAAAATTATAAATAAATATTATTATTGACTACGTACTAAAAGAGGATGGTGGTGAGGGTGTTTTATTTTTGTTTTTTATTAAACCTGAGTTATCCTTGTAATTGAACGATCCAGATTAATGTTTGAGACAAAAACATTATCTGCCCCGACTAAGATTTTATATATATATATATATATATATATATATATATATTAATAAGTTTAATTGTAGCTAGTTATATTTATTTATATATAATAAATTAACAAAGTAGCATCAATGTTGGGATAGTTCAAGTCACATATTCAATCCATGCTCATTGCATTATTGTTTTTTTGTTGGATACTTGTACAAGAAAAATATAAAATGTAATTGATATTTGGCCTAATTCAACGAGCCGAGCTAGTTTCGAGCTCCCGAATGAGCTAGTTTCGAGCTCCCGAACGAGCTAAGTTTTGAGCTCGTCAAAATTAAACAGTTTAAGTATATTCGAGCTCGAGTTAAGCTCGAACAACATAAAAAATGTTCAAGTCGATTTCGAGTATATATGTTCAAAACTTGTTCGATCTCGAGTCTAGTTTGAACGAACTTCAAGCTATTCGAGTCGAGTTTGAACACAAATTGAACTCGGCTCATTTGCTCATTTAGCCCCCCTAGATGCAGCTTATTCTTTAGAGTCATTTTTCCTTTTGTATTTCTTTATTCTTGTGGGGGGTTTTGAAATAAAATTTTATTTTATCAAAAAAAGTATGCGTTTATTTTTTAATTCAATCTTAGAATTTTATCATTTAAAATCTTTAAAATCACAACTTTTCATCAGCATTCCCAATCAAAACCCCATTGACAAAAATGAAAAAACTAATAATTAAGTTTTTGAAGCACAATTGGGAATTGTGAAGAGGTAATTTAGCCTTCATTGGGGGCTAAAAAGTATTTGGCCACCCAATTCAAAGGATTTCTATGGAAAATATCAAATATTGGTCCAAGTGCTTACTTGATTGGGACTCGGAACTTAATCTAAATCAAACAGCTCTTAGCTTCGATGGAGGGTACGATTTGGCTTCAATGTACTTAATAAAAGTGTTGATTATATTTCTTAGAGAGGTTATCGATAATCTTACTGATTTAAGGTAAGTATTTTTTCCACTATTATATGTAATATAATAGAGAACTAACGGTAACTGTAACGGGAACTTCCTAGTTCCTATAACTACTATAATAAAGTTATTATGATTATCAATTTAAGAACAATTATAGATTTCAAAACTACTTTGGACTCTAGATTGGAATAATCAAGACAAGGCTTGCATCAAGTGTGGCCAAGAGTTCAATATTTTCACACAAAAAGCTAATAAACTTTTATATTAAATTTATTTCTGAATTAAAAGCTATTAAATGATAATAAAAAGAGACATTTTGTAACAATTTTGATTATAGTGTCATAAAATTTGGGGGATCTTATGATAATAAAAATTTTTTTATGATAAATAGTAGGGGTGGGCACAAATGTCTGAATTACCGAGTACGACCGAAGTCTGAAGCATGTTCGACTTAATTTGACTGAATAAAAACAAACTAAATATTAATATTTTTTATCCGACTGAACAACCAATAGAGTGTCTAATATTTTATATCAATAATATAATATTTTCAACATTTATAAGGTTAATATTATGTTATATGAAAAATTCAAATCATGATATACAATATAATCAATTAAGTTTATACATAAAATTGATATTTAATATCTAAAATAACCCAAAATGACTTACATGGGAAAAAAGATAAAAGTCATCTTCATATCTAAAAATTTAGAACAATATATTTATATCAACAATCACATCAAACCATTTATTCTATAGTTAAAATGCGGTCAATTAGTACCATAGTTTAATAAATTTTCAAAATTTAGCTTGTATACATTTTTAAGTCAAACAAAAGACAATCAATGTATAAAAGCTTTAAAGTAATCTTTGACATCAAAATGCAATCTAATATTACATATACTTCTAAAACAAAATATTCTAGTAGTTGACTCTCCATCTAATGTAACTCACATACATGAAAAAATGTATAAAAGAGTTAATTACTTGTAAAAATATTTTACAAATATTAGAAGAGTAAAAATTAAATATAACATTCTTACATGCTCATTATAGACATGAAGATGTTGGAATACTATCTCCATCAACATTATCATCAATATATTCCCATTCTTTAATATTTATTGTTCCAAAAAAATTGGATGATAAACTTGATTGTTTTTTTATAAGTAAAAAATATAATAGCAATACAAGAACATATCTTAAAAAATATATCAAAAATAGAAAATACATAAATAAAAAACATGAATTATTTTCATATATACCCATCAACCAATTTTGGGCATGTATCAAAGCTTTGAGTATTTTTGGACTCAAACTATTTTTAGTTAAACCAATTGTTTGTTTTCCAATACTAAATGTCGATTTGTAGGCAACAGTTGACATAGAAATGACTAAAATATCGTGGGCAATTTTTTCCAAAATATAATATTTTACTATGTTCAATCTCTACCGTGATAATATATTAAATTATTTATCTACTTTATCTACAAAATAAATAGTTAGTTCATTCAAATAATTCTTCAAATCAGTTTGTATTAGCTCATTTGATGAACATTCTATAATCCACTTATTTATTCTTTAGAATCTCCTACTTGGGCCTCCAATAGGGTGAATACTTATTAACTTTTAATTCTAATAGAGGGCTTGTTTGACACACATTGTAAAATATGTGACTCTAGTCAGAGTTTTATAGTCGTTAGCCGGTCGGTGTGACCGTGGTTCGAGTCGATTCAGCTTTCAGAACATGTGTGCGAGGCCGAGGCCGAGGCCGACCATGTGTACATACTATGAGGGTTTATATATACCCAAGTATCGATAATAGCATCAGATACGTATCAGTAGACTAAGTTATCAGTAGATATGAGAGTATATAGTTGATAATTTTATTTTTTATGTTGGACCGTAGAATTAGTTTAGGCCAAATAACGCATTAGGACGCATTAGATGGCATTTGGGTGGGTTATTAGTTATACAGTATGTCATTTGGATGTTTTGTTGTTTTGTTTGATTTTATGGGATTTTTCCCCCAATTTTCCTGGATTTTTCTGGGATTTATTCTGTGTTAGTTATTATTCTTGACTCGAGCCGGTGTCGAGTCAAGTTTTATTTACAAGTTTGCCACTCCCCACAACACCCCGACGTTTTCACCACCCCAAACCCTTGCTGCCGCCCTTGAGGTTGTCGCCACCACAGTTGACGCCACCTCACCGCCGATCGACGCCACCCAACCCGACTGTGCCTTCGCCTTGCCGCCTCGACCACGCCCAGCCACCATCCAGCCGTCGAGACGCTGGAAATTGCCACGATTTCACGGCCACTCCTGACGCGATTCCACAGCCGTCTGCACCGGACCGCCACCACCGTGACGTCGAAGCCCTTCCCCTCGACCTTCCTTACAGTTCCCCCTATTTAACGCCGCCGTCGAGGCCGGCCGTGGGTTCTATCGGAGCGACCGACCACCCCGACTGAACTCAACCTCGTCGCTGGTGGCCATCGCCTCTGCAACTGCCCTTGTTGTCACCACCATTGGGTCAAGCTAGCTGAGACGGTGCTAACCCCTACCTCTGATTGCCCTACAGGAGCAGTTGCCAGAAAACCACCGGAACTGCCGGCACAATCGCCGAAACTGCCAGCTCGTCTTCACCGCCTTCGTCCGACGACACCGATTTCAGTGCCGATCGCAAGGTGGTTCTTCCTTCTTTTTTTAGAATTATTACATAAATGTTGTGGTCATGGTAGCATATTGGAATTAATTTTATTAACATCATGATTTTATTTTAATTAATCGTGAATTATGATAAACATGTTATGATTAGTGTAGATTGTGTTGTGTGATGTAAATGTTCACTAATGAAATTGTTAGTAAACCACTGAATAGTTAATTAAATACTTGTTAGCTAGTTAAATTATGAATTTGCATGATTTAGGTTTTGCATGCTAGTATTAAGTTAAACAAATTAAATTGATTAAACCATCGTCACCAAATTAGAATAGGTATGTTTTGAAATTGGAATTAAAAGTGCTAGGTAATAAGTAACGTATGAAATCATAAAATTATTAATTTGCTTGACAATTAGAAATTTAGTGTGATTGTTTAGATGATTGTCATGTTTGATTAGATTATTGTATGTATGTGGATATATTAGTTATATAGGCGTGCATCATATATGTATGAGCGTTAGTAAATAGTTATGTTCATGTAGGTTCGTTGCAGGAGCTCGCCGTCTAGGCACGAGACTACGCATGGAGTTTTTGATAGGTCTATTAGGACACACTTCTCAAGTTTTATTGCTCCACTCTATCGGTGATTTGATTTATTGATCGTAGGACGTGTCAGGTGGATGATTTATCAGACCCTACCTAATACGGGTCATCTGGTCAATTGTTTCAGAATTAATAACCCTCGAGGATGAGATCCCTCGAGCTTATTTTCGAAAATAAGATCTACCTCAAGTTGCCTTCGGGCCTATTATAATAAATCCCGACCCAGCCCTATAAATAGTTTTATCGAGTTTTCAGTGAGACAAGAGAAGATGAATCGACTTGCACGCACCATGAGCGGATGTCGTGCTAGTCAAAGCGGGCTCTGGATTAGTGAGCGGCCACACCCGGAGAACGTAGAGGTTTATGGGTACTATTAAGTACAGCGCATGTCCGGACTTGTGGTTCAAAGGGTACTAAAAGTGCATACCTGAGAGTACTCGGCCTACGTGCTCAAGGCCAGGAGTAATATGGAGGTTCAGAGAGGGCTTAGGATAAAAGTTTTACGCAAAGTATTAAAAAGAAGTGCCGAAAGTAGCACAGTATCAGATAGATCAGGATGTTGTTAAGTCAGTTGCTCAATGACTCCTCTGTAGTAGCCCTATGAGAATTCTTGAGGAAAATATATAATTGTTAGCTTTCCATGAGAGTTTGCTCTCATGTTCCAGTTTGCTCTCATGTTCCAGTTTGATATTAGTTATTTTCGGACCAGTGACACCTGTTGCTGATATTTTTCTATTATATGTAGGTGAATGGTATATGTCGGCCTTGACGAAGGATTAGCGCTTGCATTACACACACATACATGGCGCCGCGTCGACTTTTGCATAAGATGTGATGTGATTGTATGATGATTGTGGATGGATATGGTTGTGTATATATATACATATGTTTGTGAGGCTTGTATGCCTTGTTTTAGAAATGTTTAAGAAAAACTCTAATGATGTGCTATGCTGAAATGAAAAGGAACCAAATGAGCTGAGTTTGAAATTGCAGGTGGGCTAGACCTAATTATAAGATGTGTTGTTGCTTAAATCCTATTGTGGTGTGCATTATAGTTATATATATATATACCCTATAATGTTGCTTATTTTTAACAGGTCGTCCCCTTATTGCACTTTTAAGGGAGACTCTGTCTGTCTTATTTAAGGATTTTTGGGAATTTTGTTGTTATTTTAATTATTTTTGTATGTAGCTATCATTGTAACATTCACGTAGTATCATGCTAGGGTTTTGCATCTCATTCATATATTGTTTGCGTATTAACGATGTATTTTATTTTGAGACGTTGAGAGGGTTATATCGTAGCCATTAAGTTTTGGGTCAACTAAATTAATCGGTTATGAGTAGTCGATCCGTTGTAACAATTCCGGTCCGGGTTAAGATTAAAGCGGATTTGGGTGTTACACACATCTACTAATAGATTTCACATTAATCTTATTTTTTGAATTTTCCCATTATAATATAATATTTTTTTATTCAAATTTTTTTAAAATAATTTTAATTTTTATGGTAATTAACGGGAGAGAAGCTAAAATAAATAAAAGAGGTAATGGTTGTTATATTAATAAGATATTAATTATTTGTGAGAAAAAAGAATAATATTTATAATGAAAAAAATAATTAAATAATAAAATAAATATGAAATAAAAATAATTTTTTATATGGACCGAATTTTAACCGTGACCCTTGAAGGAAGAATTTTAAACGACCCTCTTTTTGCCTACAAATACACATTAAGATAAATCTTATGCAGATTAAGATAAATCTTAGGCTTGATCTTATTAGAAACGGGTTGGAGACCCAAAGTGGGGGTGGGGGGGAGTCTTCATCTTCTTCTTTGCTTCTTCTTCCATACACACACGTATATATATATATATATATATATATATATACACCTCTCGTCTCCCCCTCCTTCTTCTACCCACCACTGACCCATCTTCTTCTCAATCACATCACGCGTAGAACGCACCTTGCACTCCACTGGAGAAAAGGGAGAAATAAGGCGACGGTTGAGAACAGAAGTGGGTGCCGCCGTTAACCGCCGCCCTGATTCGCCCGATCGCACCACCGGCTCATACCACCCTCCCCCATCGCCGTCATCCATGACCTTGATGACTCCTCCGACCCTCGAAGTACTTCTCACTCTCCACTCCCCTCTCTTCTACTTCCTCCGATTTTGCACCTGCTTCCGCCCCATTCAACTGCTCTCTCTCTCTCTCTCTCTCTCTCTCTATATATATATATATACATATATAGTTGGGATTGCTTTGTCTTTCATTCCGCCTGTTTCTTTTTTCTTTTCATTCGACGGGTATGGATGATTTTGATGCGGAGGAGGTTTTGGTTTTCTTTCTTTCTTTCTTTTTTTGATTTTGGGGTTTCCTCTTTTATTTTATTTTTTATTTGGGGATGAGATCTGGGGTGGATTGGAAGTGATGGAGTTTTTGTTTTCGATTTTTATTGTTTCAGCAGGAAGATGAGGAGATGTTGGTGCCACATTCGGAGTTCGCTGATACCGCCGCCCAGCCTATGGACGGTACTTCCCTCTGTCCACTCCCTGTCTTTCTTCGTCATTTGTATTAGTTTGATTTCGAAAATTTGGATTGTTTGGCACGGATGCGGCGATGGTAATGTCCGTATTTTGCGTTACTAGGAAGAATGAATGAATGAATGAATGATTGATTGATGACGATAATATAGTAGATTGACGAATTAATGGCTTCATGATTGTATGTATGTGGAATTTTGGGGGATGGGATGGTGCAGTGGTGACTCAGGCCGACCCTGCGGCAACCGCTGTAGAGAATCAGCCGGTGGAGGATCCTCCCACATCTCGGTTCACATGGACGATTGAGAATTTTTCTAGGTTGAATGTCAAGAAGCACTACTCGGAGATATTCGTCGTTGGAGGTTTTGAATGGTGAGATTGATTTGTTTCGTTTGATATTGGCTTGAATGGTTGGTTTGGTTTGGAAGTTTGATTGACCTTTTGTTCCCTGGATGCACACGCAGGCGCGTTTTGATCTTTCCAAAAGGGAACAATGTGGATCACTTGTCCATGTACCTGGATGTGGCTGATTCCACGCAGCTCCCTTATGGATGGAGCCGGTTTGCCCAGTTTAGCTTGGCTGTTATTAATCAAGTGCACAACAAGTATAGCATCAGGAAAGGTATGATTGTTGTTGTGATTTAGCCTTTTGCCAAATACCCTTAACAATTCAATATAGTTCATTATTAGAAGTTGATTGATAACTGAGTGCTAGTACCACAAGAGTGTGGGAAGGGAGGCGATGTTTGAAGTTAAGTGGCATTGGTAGACAAGTGCTAGCGCCTTGGTTAATTCATCTCTAGCACATTCTATCCTTCAGTTCCCTGACCATTGCTTCCATTGTGAGGATGTGAGCTGGTATGATTTGATCATGATTTATTGCAGATACACAACACCAATTCAATGCGCGTGAAAGTGACTGGGGATTCACATCATTTATGCCACTTGGTGACCTCTATGACCCCAGTAGAGGCTATCTTGTGAGTGATAGAATTATTGTTGAGGCTGAGGTGGCTGTTCGAAGGGTTGTGGACTATTGGACATTTGATTCAAAGAAGGAAACAGGATATGTTGGACTCAAGAACCAAGGGGCTACGTGCTATATTAACTCTCTTCTCCAGACTTTGTTCCATATCCCTTACTTTAGAAAGGTTAATTGGGAATTTGGGATTGTCAAGATTTTCCTTATGAGTTTTACTTGTAATGGTGTATATTGATGTATATGTGATTGGAACTGAATTGACTTTTGCAGGCTGTTTATCATATGCCAACGACTGAAAATGACATACCATCTGGAAGTATCCCACTAGCGCTCCAGAGTTTGTTTTACAAGCTTCAATACAGCGATAGCAGTGTCGCTACGAAAGAGTTGACTAAGTCTTTTGGGTGGGATACCTATGATTCTTTTATGCAACATGATGTACAGGAACTGAACAGGGTTCTTTGTGAAAAACTTGAAGATAAAATGAAGGTTTGTTGTGGGAATGGCAGATTAGGATACTCCATATTGGTTCAATTAGTAGGCTCTTCAACGCTTGTCACTGGGTTATGCAGGGTACTGTTGTTGAGGGTACAATCCAGCAGCTTTTTGAGGGTCATCATATGAATTATATTGCATGCATTAATGTGGATTACAAATCTACAAGAAAGGAGTCTTTTTACGGTAATTCCTAAGCAGTTGTCTTGCAAAATCACTGTATCTTTGGATACTGTGTACTGGTGTTTTTTTTTAAACAGAATGTTTTTTTATGGATTAATTTTGTTCTGCTCTTTTTCTATTTCCCAGACCTTCAACTTGATGTCAAAGGATGCAAGGATGTTTATGCATCTTTTGATAAGTATGTTGAAGTTGAGCGGCTGGAAGGTGATAATAAATATCACGCAGAACAACATGGTCTGCAGGTCTGTTTTTTTCATTCCAACTATTGCACCTACCAAATAAGGATTTATATATGGTTCAATGAAAGTAAATTTTCTTGCTTGTGCAAGTCTAATAGCTGTGTTTCCTTTGTTGTAAACTGGATAACATATATGTAGTTTGATTTGCTCTAGGTGTCACAATTTCATCGGTACATTGGCAAATCTAAACTTCATTACACTATCTATGCTTTTGTCTAGCAACCTAAAAATGGAAGACTAGATTATTATTTATTTTATAAAAAATAAATTTATGCTATAGCAAGGTCATAAACTTTCATTAAAGAGATAGGTGGTAGAAGTTGATTTATTGTGGTCGTGAATGTTACAGGATGCTAAGAAGGGTGTTCTATTTCTTGATTTTCCTCCTGTTCTGCAACTTCAGCTCAAGCGCTTTGAGTATGATTTCATGAGGGACACAATGGTGAAGGTTGGTGGCTTGGTTTAAAGTTTCAACAAATTCTGATCTTTTACAGTTTTATATAGATTGTCTTTGTTTCCTGTTCTGTTTTTTCAATTTTATTCCAAAATTATATGTTATTATTAGATAGTTCAACCTATTTTGGAAGATTTGCATCATCGTCTTTGCTAAGCAGCATTTTATTAATAAATTTGTCATATTACGATATTCTTGATATATTTCTTGGCCCTTTTAACTTGTTTGGTCGGTGGTTTTTTTGCATTGCAGATAAATGATCGATATGATTTCCCACTGCAGTTAGACCTTGATAGAGATGATAGAAAATATTTGTCTCCTGAAGCAGACACGAGAGTTCGCAATCTTTATACTCTCCATAGGTAGTATTTCGAAAATTGATCTATTCCTGCTCCGATGTGCATGTTTTTCTTTTGTTTGAGGTGCTGTATCTTGTGCAGACTCATATTGTTCTTTATTTACACTGAGATACTACTATATTTACCTTTGTAAGGTTCACATGTTATTGTGTAGGTTACACGGTGGTTAGATTTGTTTTCATTTAACGTAATTAGATCCACTCAAGTTTTGACGTATATCTTGAATGATGAAGATCATGTGTCTGTTTTTTAGTCATTGATCTTGGTGATTCGTGAAGTAATGCCGAAGTTAGTAATTGATAATGTAAATTTGTTTTTGTATGATAATATGTGGTCTTGTAAGTTTTATGGTATGATTCTCATTATCATCATGGTTTTTATGTGTACTTTATCCCACTTGGGTGGCCTTTGGTAGTGATGTTTGTCTTTGTATTCTAAAATCCTGTTTCTGTCATGAAAGCTTTGTTGGTTCTTAGTGGTTTTATTTTTCTTTCCATGCCTTTTTCTATGTTTGAGCTCCAAAAAATCATTCACCTGCACATCTTAACTGGTGTCTTTTAACTTTTTTGATCCTTGACTTTTGAATTGGATGACAGCCCAAGTTTTTCCTAAAATTCTAATAACCATGAGGACCCAAGAACCTTTTCTGTGTGTAGACTTGTCAAATTCTTATTGATGGTCTGTGTTTGCAGTGTTCTTGTTCATAGCGGAGGTGTTCATGGGGGACATTACTATGCATTTATTCGACCAACACTTTCTGATCAGTGGTATGAAGCTTTTTCCTTGGAAGTCATCATTGTAATATTAGTTTCTGATCGATGATCTCTTGATTGTGATATTCAGGACTGTCTTATATTGTAAAATATAGGCTAGCAATAAATCTCCTGTTTAAAGTTGAAATTGCTGTTGAGTAATTATACGAAACTTCTATAAAATTACTTCAACCTGCTGTCCAAGTTGAAGTTGTATGAGATGCAAATGTGCTTCCTGAATCAGGAGATAATGTGTAGATGTCTTGACTTCAGGTATAAGTTTGACGATGAACGAGTGACAAAAGAAGATACTAAAAGGGCTCTGGAAGACCAGTATGGTGGTGAAGAAGAGGTGATATATTTTGGCTTGGGTTAGACATGTAAAAAGTGGACAGCTTAGATGTCCTTTTGCTTTTTATATCAATTTTGTATTTTTGGATGAGAAATGTTTTGTGATTGTGTTTGTGTAAGATCTGTTTCTGGGATGCTCTTTTGTTCTTATCTTCTGCCTTATTCTAACAGTTGCCGCAGACAAATCCTGGCTTTAACAATACTCCATTTAAGTTCACTAAATATTCAAATGCCTATATGCTTGTATACATTCGGGAAAGTGACAAAGAGAAAATCATTTGCAATGTGGATGAGATAGACATAGCCGAGCATCTTAGAGTAAGTGATCATTTGTGGTGTTACGTTTGTTTAAGCTGAAAAATGTGACATGAAGGCAATCATTATGTTCCTCCAGATAAGGTTAAAAAAGAGCAAGAAGAGAAGGAACACAAGAAGAAGGAAAAGCAGAGGCACATCTTTATACAATTGTGAAAGTAAACTTTAAGTTTTTCTCTTTCCCAGCTAGCTGAATTTCAGATGAGAAAGTTAGCAATTCACTTGCCGTTTTTTATAAAAATTGATTGATTCAGGTTGCTCGATACGAGGATCTTATTGAACAGATAGGAAGAGACATTTATTTTGATCTTGTAGATCACGACAAAGTTCGCAGTTTCCGCATTCAAAAGCAAACTTTATTCAATACTTTTAAGGTGCTCTTTTTATTTTGTGCAAAGAAAGACAGTTTTGGGTTGAGTCAGTCAGTTAGCTACATATTTAAGAAGGGATTTTAACAATTTGTTACGCAACATATTAAAATGTGTTTAAAGCTCCTTCATGGATATTAATGAACCGTAAGTGCTTTGTTAGTTTGTTGAATAGTTCCTTTAGCGAATAAGAACCAGTTTACATTTAAAAATAGTCCAAGCACTTTTCACTTTGTTTATTTTTCCTGTTTTATGAAATTGGCTTTGTGTAAATTAGCATTTTTTTTCTAATGTCAGTAATCTTTCTAGATTGGAGGAAGATTATTCAGAAGTATTAACTGTTTCTGATAGGATTCTCATTGATTGCTGTTGTAAAAATTAGTTTCTCATGGCTTTCCTTTGATATTGAAGTTCCCAAATTTATTTACAGGAGGAAGTTGCAAAAGAATTTGGCATTCCAGTTCAGTATCAGCGATTCTGGCTTTGGGCTAAGCGTCAAAATCACACATATAGGCCCAATAGGCCATTGACGTATCAAGAGGAAGCTCAATCTGTAATTTTTGCTTTTATTGTTCCATTGCCAACTCTGTTTTCTACTAGGTTTTATTGTCATACTTACTTTTTTCTTTTGTAGGTTGGGCAGTTGAGGGAAGTATCAAACAAAGCTCATACTGCAGAACTGAAGTTATTCTTGGAAGTGGAACTTGGGCCGGTAATGATGTTTGATAATATCTTGTCTGTTTTATGACCACTTGTCAGATACTACACGAGTTAAGATTAAGATTAAGTAGATTTTGACAGTTGGTAAATAAGTATCTCAGTGCCACAGCCTGTGTTAGTATAAAACTATGAAACAAGGATAAGAGAAATACTGTGGCTGTGGAAGAAATTAATGTTCTGTCTGACATTTAGCACCTGCTTCGTAATTTTCCTGAAGTCGTGGGAACTTTTGTCCATTTAATACTTTATCACTAGCTCAGATGGCTTGTTGAATCTTTCTACCTTGTAATTCACTTTTGGTCTCCCAGAAGATCACTCTTGTTCTTGCTGAGATCTCCTCTTGAGCAAGATAACTTTGCTTGTGCTTGATTTTGTACAAGAATATTTATATCTTTTTATTCACCTTCTGAGAAACATGTCCTTTGAGCCAGCAAACATTTCTTTAAAGTTTATTTTATCTAACTTTTTTGCCTTTATGTATATTCCAAGCAGGATCGCCAGCCTATTCCTCCTCCTGATAAGGGCAAAGAAGATATTTTACTTTTCTTTAAACTTTATGACCCTCAAAAGGAGGAGCTTAAGTATGTTTCAAACCCTAGTTCATTCTTTGTAAACTTTTGTGTTTATTTTACTGAAAAAACTTTACGTCCATTTTAAATTCTTATGCAGATATGTTGGTAGGCTTTTTGTTAAAAGTGGCGGGAAGTCTTCCGATATCTTAACCAAATTGAATGAAATGGCTGGTTTTCCTCCCAATGAAGAAATTGACCTTTATGAGGTATCTTTCTTTTACTGAAATGATGTTTGGTTGTTAATCTTTAGATAAAAGTTATGCTGCTAAAGGTGGTTAAAACATTGGTTAACTCCTTTTGTTTGTGATGCCCAGGAAATAAAGTTTGAACCTAGTGTTATGTGTGAGCACATCGACAAGAAAATGACATTTAGAGCAAGTCAAGTATGAGAAATATTATTATTTGGACATTTCATTTTCTAAATTTAATGTCCAGTTATAATTTGGTTCTACTTCTTATGTCAGCTTGAAGATGGAGACATTGTATGTTTCCAAAGATCTAGAATAGAAAGTAGTGAGTATCGGTACCCGGATCTACCTTCCTTCTTGGAATATGTACATAATCGACAGGTAATACTCATGGTTTGATTTTTTTTAGTGTTGTAACCTTTGAAATAAGTGAATGATTCACACATCGTATCCTCATGAATTCCTAATTTTTGGCCAGGAATCATGATAGAGGCTTGTTTTGGTGGTTCTCTTTTCTTATCTTGATTTAAAATATTCAATGGGTTGCAGAAAGTTTCCACATGCTTTCCAGCTGTCCATTACTTGTATGAATTTGCATTGTGCATTGATCCAAATTTGATGCAGATTCACTTATCTTGTTTTCTTTTGATGATACAGGTTGTACACTTTCGATCTCTGGATAAGCCCAAGGAGGATGATTTTTGCTTAGAGCTGTGAGAATACTCGGTTGATGTTATTGATGATCATTTAGCTTATTTGGGCTTTCTAACTTTTTTCTAATGTCTATTTTGCATGCTCATCCTTGTGGTCTCAAAGATCAAAGCTTTGTACATATGATGATGTTGTCGAGAGAGTTCTCGCCACCTTGGCTTGGATGACCACTCCAAGATAAGGCTCACATCGCACAATTGTTATTCTCAGCAACCTAAACCTCAACCAATCAAATACAGAGGGGTAGATCACTTGTTGGATATGCTTGTCCACTACAATCAGGTCCCTTTTTTCCTCTTTTAAATTTTTAGTTTACTTGTATCAAGTCATTTGGCTGTATTAGGTAAACCTGATGAGAGAATGATTTTTGGAGCAGACTTCTGATATTTTATACTATGAAGTTCTGGACATCCCTTTGCCTGAATTGCAAGGTCTGAAAACTTTGAAAGTTGCTTTTCATCATGCGACGAAAGATGAAGTGAGTAATGTTTCCTGTAAATTTGGATAGTATCCTTGTTTAAGGTCCATCAACATGATTTTCTTCATCCATCTGTTCTGTATATTTTTCTTTTCCAATCGTCTGTTGCATATCTGAGCTCGGGGCTGGGGTTATGGATCCTATTTTTATATTAAGCTATGTTCACTATTGTCTTGGTTATTAACACCAATGGTGTCATATTACTGTTTACTGCCTTCATTCAATTGCCCATGCGTAGCTCACATTCAATTTCCTCAGGTGGTCATTCACAGTATAAGGCTGCCCAAGCAAAGCATGGTGGGTGATGTGATCATTGAGTTGAAAACGAAGGTAAATCTGGTTATAGTAATTGTTATCTCACTTTGTATGTACCATCATATTTGGCAGGTAGTATCATGTTTGGCTCCTCACTTCTTCTTTTTTTTTCACAATGCACAATTTTGTAGCATTTTTCATTGTAGTTGTGACATTATTTTTCAGGTTGAACTTTCTCATCCTAGTGCAGAGCTCCGCCTGCTTGAAGTATTCTATCACAAAATTTACAAGGTATAAGAAAAGAACTCAGAAATTTAAGTTGCAATTTATAAAAAATTGGTAGGATTAGTTTATTCATGTACTTACTCCCTGGGCTGGCTGGGGAAATTTTGATACTGGTAGAATTTGAACATCTTTTTCTAGAATTAATAAAATATGTTTTTGATACTTGATGGTTATTTTGCTTTATCTTGTGAATTATTTCCATTAAATGAATGACATACTTGATGTGCTGAGGGCACTTGTAAATGCACATCAATGCATATAAGTAATTTGGCACTTCTTTTGATGAAACTTTTACAGATATTTCCTCCTAATGAGAAGATTGAAAATATTAACGACCAATACTGGACTCTGCGTGCAGAGGAGGTAATACAGGAGATTACCATGTTTTGATGGCTGATTTTTATTTTTATTTCCATACATATACAGTTATAAAACTAGGATTCATTTTCATATTCTTCATTCATCTGATGAATACCTTGTGTTAAGGAATCCGATAACTAGGATAAAGACTCCAACGACAAAGCCATTAATTCTTTATATTTAAGCTTGAACAAGCAAAAACAAGGAGGAAGAAGGCAGAGACGTAGGAGGAAGAAAAAATTAAACATTATTCTAACATAATCTGTCATCGTAAATAATACATGACATCTCCCTTATATATGACATAAACCTTAATTAAATAAAACCATAAAGACTAATATACACTTCATTAAAGACGACAGCAGTAAAACTTAATTAAGACCTGACTAAAATACCCCTGACTAATATGCATAAACAGAAATTAAAATATAAACAACTAAGAGATTATCTTAGGGAACTTTTATTCTAATATAACTAGGAAAAGATATTGTCCGTCATTAGTCTCCCTTAGTTGAAAAGAACTCATCCTCGAGTTCTGAAGGAAGTCAATTTGTAAAATTTGTTGAATGAAGACCATGCAGAGTCATGTGTCTTGTTAGCATCATACAATTACAAACTGAACTGTGCATCATAATCATCTGATGCCAAATAATTGAGGTCTAGTTTGGAGATCTTTTCGCTCAAATTCACTCTCTTCTGTAGACCATATGAATGCTTAAATTTGAACTTTCAGTACTTTTCTCTGTAATCTTATTGATGTCCTTTTAGGCCTTCTATTCCTTTTAGGCTTTCTCTTCACAATGACATTGCCCAAACTTAAGTAGACCATTTTTTTTGTCCAGACCAAAGAAGACCTTTTTTGCAAATTTACTTGATGTGTTTGTGTTAAGTGGCCACTTCATTCAAGTGCTTCTAAACGATTTGCAATTTGCAGATTCCTGAAGAAGAAAAGAATCTTGGTCCTCATGATCGATTGATTCATGTGTACCACTTCACTAAGGATGTAACTCAAAATCAAATGGTACACAACTAACACCTGATATATTTTTTTTGAAATTAAATCATTGGACTTGTCTTTTGATGCATCTTTAACATTTCTTCTCCTGTTAACAGCAGGTTCAGAATTTTGGAGAACCATTCTTTTTGGTTATTCATGAAGGTGAGACGTTAGCTGAGGTTAAAGTGCGGATTCAGAAGAAACTGCAGGTTTCTGATGAGGAATTTGCTAAGGTGTGCTACTTATTTGCCTTTTATTCTCACAGATCCCATAATTGATATTTTGTTAAGTAGGAAACACGTCCTGCCACCAATTACCTGGGATTAGGTGGATGGATAAGGTCTTATTTAATAGCAGAAAGGTTTAATAGTTTCTTGCTAGCTTGGAGATTTAGTTATTTGTGCATGTTTAATCCCCGGTTTTTTGTTCAGTGGAAATTTGCATTTTTGTCTTTGGGACGGCCTGAATATCTTCAGGACTCAGATGTAGTCTCTAGTCGTTTTCAGGTTTGCATTCCGGTTTGCTTTTATAACAATGAACGAAGACATATTTTTTCTTTTAATGGAATTGTTATCTGCTCTTATTCTAGAGAAGAGATGTTTATGGGGCTTGGGAGCAATATTTAGGACTCGAGCACTCTGACAATGCTCCAAAAAGAGCTTACACAGCCAATCAAGTAAGATGGTGTTCAAATCTCATTGTGGGTTTGTCTGATGCTTGTTAAAGGGGGTGGTATGTTGTTTTTGTGCTTATGGATGTTTGGCTCTAAGTAGGGATGGTTTCCCTTGATTCTCAATTCAGTAGGCCTCTTTGTTAAATTTTATATACAGCTCAAGCATAGAAGATCATGCATGTTTTTTAAATGCTTTCCAAATTGATACATAAAGGTATCCAGTTTAGTAGATGTCTTGGGGGGGCCTACTCTGTTTATAACTTAAAACTCTTAGTAATAGTCGCTCTTAGCTTGAATTGTATTATTAGCTTGTTGAGTATAATTAGTTTACCATAATTTTTGAGCCATTTTTAAGAATGTCTGCACTATCTTTGTTAATGGTGCATAGTGCTTTGAAGTTGTGCTGGGATGATTGTTGTGGCAACTTAAATGTCACATCCTTAACTAATTAACTATGTGCATTATGGTTCATGTTGATTTTCCACTGTCCAGGGTGTTGATAAATTTCCCTTTGGCAGGTCTCCTACTTTGATTTGGTGTCTGTTGGATTGTTAGTTCTTTCCGTTGCTTTCCTATTTTTTGGTAATTGTGATAGTGCTATTAGAACATATATATTTTGTTTGATGTCACCACCTTCTGCAGAACCGGCATACCTATGAAAAGCCTGTAAAAATCTACAACTGAGAGGCACACAAAATCAGTGGCAGCAGAATTCGTTTATATTTATATAAGAACTTATGGAAGATCATACACGTCAATGGTGGAATGGTGAAAATCTTGGGCAAAGTACACGAGAGCACAAATAGACAAATTATTCTTGCTTGGTTTTTGAAGTTCGCTGCAGAAGTCTATTTGTTTTGCCTGTGAAAAATGCTATATCTATCAAGTTTGCCTTGATCTGTCAGTTTCCAGAGTTCCTGGCCCTCACACACTCTTTTCTGTTTCCCGGAAGCTGTTCGGTAGCATATCATTCCTGTGTAATTTTATTATTACACTCGGAGAGCTTTCGTGACCTAGGAGATGTATACAACGAAGACCCTGGTTCGCCTGTCACTTTTTCCTTCTGTTTGATAACATTTTGCTGGTTTTGAAGATGGGGAGTTGTAAAATCCTTTTGTAAGTGGACTGATTTACTAATTGTGTATACTTGTAGAGAACATAGGTCTCAAGAAATGGCTTCCTGGGCCTCTCTTTCTTTTTTATGCAGTGTATTGCAAGATACAGATCAATGTGCTGCTATTTCTTCAAGGAATCACAATTTTTGCATGCTTCTGATAAGCGAGTCAAATTCTATCATCACTCCTGTCAGGTGACCAGTCGTAGCTGTGTACTACTAGTATATTTTTTGATAAAGCTAATTGAAGTTTTCATGTTGATGCACTAAGGGGAAGACTTCTCTTAATTGAAGAAAAAGTTATGTTAAACATCGGAAAATTTTAGGTTCTTGTGTCGATAACCTAATTCTCGAATATATTGCTGCATGATCTCTGGTCATGTTACAAAATTCAAAGCTATACATGATGAGTGACGACAAACAAATGGTGAGTTAGGTTGAAATTTGTTCATATATAGTTTATATATATATGCCAGGAAGATTAATGTGTTGATTACAAGGTGGATGCCTTGACGCATCAATGTTCCATTTTTTCTATCAAGAAAAGAGCAAACGACAGATTAAAAGCCCAATATTGGGTTTAAAATGATGTGGGTCTTGAATGCTAGAGTAGGATTAAGCTCAGAGCATTAAGAGAAAAAATTATTCTTGTTTTCAAATCACATAATTCAACCTTTAGTATTATAGTCTTTTACATGTTTACATTCGCAAGGCTGAAGCCATTCGACCATGAAAGGTATGCACATATGATGATTGGTTATTCGACACCAAGCCAGTTGAGCCCCGGCTAACCTCCAACTTGGGTGTTCAAGTAAAAACCCTACACAAAAATATTCCATTTCCCCCTAATTTGTAACTCACTAAGTACGACTAAATTGTTGCTAATGCAGTTGTAGTCGACATGATCGTAGTGAAATACAATTTATTTGATCATAAACGAGGTTTTTAACTGCGAGAAAATTTTTCCATAATACGTGCATGCATGGTTTTTAAGGGTACCCAATGAAGTCTCGAGAACTCGGGATGTTAGCTAGTTTCACTGACCTGTGGGATTACCACAAATCATACTTAATTTCTCACCCAACAAAAATGTCTTACTTTCTAATCATATATATGATATAATCTCAACTAGTGGGAAACAAAATGTTCAACCTCAATAGACTTGCAGATTGAGAACCAACAGACCCTTGTGGAAGAGAATCATGCATGGAAAAAAATTGTAACTTCTAAATTTTATCTTTATGATGAGCCTTCCACCATGAAAGCCTGTCTGTTTTCTTCGTCAAGAGACAACCATTCCCCCATGAAAGCCTGTTTGCAGCTGACAAAAGTGTGATCTACAATGCAGAGTATCAAATAGGCAAACCACTGTCTGCTTGCACATGATGTATGGAATGAAAGAAAGCTAAAGCCCAGAAAGAGCAAAGCAAGGTAAAGCTGCAAGATCAGAGTGTAAGAGGAAGTGGTTGCAAGTGCAATGTTGGTTCTCTTAGAATATATAGTTAAAGTTTATGTAATCCTGGTTGCTCATTGATTCTTATATAAGTTAATTAGTGATAAGACCAACATCAGAAACCGACCAATGAGAGATATATCTTATCTGAAATACTGTCATTGGCCTTCATCCTCTCATCACACGCAACATGGAGAAGCTAGCCGATGCTTTAACTGGTTTGAGCTCAGGAGAATTTCAACATTTCTAGCTTGTGTGTGCAAAAGCACAATTCAGGTTGAGGTATTTACTAACTAGCTCGTATAAATCTTGCCTTGAACTAGTAAGCAGACTAAAAATGATCATATAAATTAAACCCAGACAAATAAAACAAAAGTAATGATATAATAGAAAGAAAAAAGAAAAAAAGGACCGAGAATTTAGCATCGTTCACAAGCTGTTTCAAGCCCAAGCATTTCCAACTAATCTATATGCGCAAACACTAAAGAAAAAATAATATAAATGGCAAGCTTGTTTTATGCAAATTGCTACAAGTTTTCTTTAGATTTTTGAGATCTCTATTAGGAACTTCCCTTCTTTGTACTTATGTGCTTCTTCGTGAGCTCGCTCATATTTCCAACCAAACACCTGGTGGCATTCGCGGCACCTCTCTACTTTGGGTGTGGAGTCCCGTTATTAGCTGCCTCGCTACTTTGGGTCCAATACTTATGTTCTTTGCATGAGTAAATAGAAAGGTACGGCTAGATCTCCCCTAAGAAATTATCAAAAAGATGCAACCATTAGTACTCATTCTCCATCCAACTAATTCACTTGGGAATTTTTCTATGACATATGATATCAAAATTCATTTCAAAGCAAATGCATTGTATTAGATGTTTGTAGTTTTTAACATTAGATTATTCTAGTTTTATGTTCTTTCATATGTGAAAGAACTATGAAAGAACATAAAACTAGAATAGTCTAATGTTGTAAACTACAAACATCTAATACAATGCATGCATCAGAGAATGATATATATATACACGTGATTCTTCCCAAACCACAATAGTGAGCACAGGTTAGCCATCTTGGGAGGATCATGTTTAAATATATCACGAGTACTAAAAAATTAGCATCATCAGAGATAATGTCAGCGTCAAAAAAGCTAGAAAGAAGCCGAATAATGAAAATATTTTGTGTTTATTACTAACAATTTTCACAAAACTAATGTTATAATTTATGTTTTGATATGGGGGATTCACTTCTAAAATGTCGGTCCTGGATGATTCTCTTTTTGTCATTTTATCATCAACTCTGCACATCACTTTAAACAATAACTTATAAAACCTTGGATGTGATCGGTAAAGAGGTAAAAAATTCATGCAATCATAAATCTACCGACTAGAACACTCAAATTATTCCCAGGTGTTGAGATATTCCCTCCCATGAGAAAGCGTTCAGTCACATTGAAAATCGTGAAGACATAAAGATAAACCAAAAGGTACGACGAATTCGATGAGAATTTATAGAATACGTGAAGAGACTCGTTAGTGAAGATTCCAATGCTCAAGAAGTAGTATTTGGAGTTGGCTCTTCATTTCCAAGTGGTATTCATATCTCTAGTGTATAAATATGTGATTAGAGTGTATGTGTTCAATATGCTTTCCCTTTGGGGAAGTTTCATAGAGTGTTCTCCTTTAGGGGAGACTTGTGGGATTACATATTTAGACAGGGTTACTATCGGTAGTGCATATTGGTAGTGCATGTGAGAGAAGAAAGTGAAATTGTTTGTTGTGAGGTGAAGATATGACTTCAGGTTCTTCGACAAGATCAACAGTGTATGTGGATTGTAATTGAGAGTAGTGTTACTTTTTTAGGTAGAGTTTTCTATATTTGGGTAGAGTTTCTAATTTTATTGGGGTAAAGTTTTTCACTGGTAGAATTTTGCTGGCACTAGAGACGGTAGTGGTAGCCTCCCCGCAAAAGGGCTACGGCCGGGGTGTGCGGATCACAGCGGATACGTCCTCAGCAATGTTTTGCATCTCAAGTTGAAGTGGGGTCGTAATCCAAAGTGTGAGATTGATTCATTTTTTCATTTGAGGTGTATGTTAGTTTTTTCAATTTCTCAAAAATTGTATTTTTCAAATCTTGTTATTGATCTGATTTAGGTTAGGAGAGTTTTCTCAAATTTTATTTCGATATTTTATTGTAAAAGATTTTTTAATCAAAGTTGATCGAGTAGGTTGGTTTTCTTTTTCTCTAAATTAGATGAAAGGTTCCATCTATTTTTATCTTGGGTGTCTCCTATTCATTTCATCGAGTAGGGGAAATATTTTCTAGCTTATTTTCGCTGGAGTATATATTTCCCAACACCAGGCATATACAACTTGCAAAGAAGTTCATATCCATTTACATGATCATCAAAATACCCAAAAAAAAAGAACTCGAGCATGAGGTTGAAAATTGCCTACCCGAAAAGTTTTTGAAATCACATCATCATGAAGTAAAACATGGGTTCCACAATTGCTGCAGCTGTGTAGTCGAAGCCAACAAAATTCATCCATGGATGGCAAGAAGATATGATATTGCCTTCCTCTTGACTGACTCTACTGGCCGGTGCCCATGAAAGAAGAAATGAGTACACTGCAAAATAATACTATACACAAAGACTTCAAACATGAAGACTTCAAAACGTACATGCAGAGAAATGACTTTAAACGATACTTATAATAGCCGTCGAAAATTAATGTAATCTTCATAACATCGCTTCAGCATTAAAATACGTGATTGGAACGCAAAACAACGATGTGGGAAGTAAAAAAATTGAAACTGTTATAAATCACTTTTGACGCGAAGATTTTGGATGGAGAAAGGAGCAACATGGGAAGGGGGTTCTTTAAGACGTCGGTTAAATAATGAAATAAATTATAATCATATAATATCTTAAAAATAGATTTATCGTTTATATTTTGTTTTTCGTTAGAGACGGGTTCTAATTTAAAATATAGACTCTAACTCAACTAGAAGATATATTACAATTATTTTATTTTATTTTTTAATTTAATTTATTATATTTTGATTGGTGTGATCTATTATTTTTCATCCAAGCCAATTTTTAGTCCCTTTTTATTTATTAATAAAGAGTAGCTTGTAGGTTCCCGTGTAACAATATAAACTAAGAATTTTTAATTTATTAAAACCTTCACCCTATCAAACTAATCTAAACTAAATTAAATAGAACTTTGCTCGCACTAATTTTTTTTCCTTGACAAAGAAAATCACCTCTTTAAAAATTGCTCTTTGATAAAAAATAATAAATTTAACGAATAAAATATAACATCATATCATCATCATATGCATATTCCCAGAGAGTTGAGGTCAGACGTATATAGACTTTTTCCTTATACTTCATGTTATTGTAGGTGTATTCCTGCATAGCTTCAATAGTTCCAGATCTTTTATAATTGTCTCTGATCCAAAAATTTTTTGTCCTACCACGTCCTCTTTGAATATAAAGACAAAATGACATAATATATTTTTTTAACAATAAAAAAATTATCTTTGCAAATGACCAAACCAAGGTAATTATGTTCTCATTTTCTCCTCGACTAGACTTGTACCACTTTTAGTTGTTACTGTATAATGTTATTTAGTTGTTATCGTATAATGTTATTGGGAATTCGGGCTTTACGAATTTATCCACACATCCATTTCAATATTTGCATTTTACTTACTCCCATTTGTCAATATATTTTTGCTTAATTGTCCAACATTCTATTTCATAAAGTAATGATGATAAAATAAATATTCTATAAAATTTACCTTTGAATTTCATAAAAAATTGTTTGTCACATCGCACACTAACTCTCCATTTTAACCATCCAATTGCAACCCTATGTTTAACATCTCATCAATATTCTCATTTGCATCTAACACAAAGCAAGGTACTTAAAATACCTTTTTTGCGACAACCCGTAATTTTTCAAATAGATAAAAACATCTTTTTCTTGTAGTGGTTCCACTAAAATTACATTTCAGGTAATATATTTTTACTCGACTAATCATTAAGCCATGTGCTACGAGGATATCTATTCATAATTTTAACTTACCCATAAATCCTTCCTTAGAAGTATCATCTTTATATTTATAAAATATATACTAAACCAATCAAAATATAACAAAATAAAAAAATATCATCATTATATTTATAAGATACAAACTAACGACAAAGACATCTCTAATAAAATAATAATCAAATCAGTAATAAAGGAGGAAGGATGGTATTGCCTCAGCGAGGGCAACAATTTTGTTCTATCAGAAGTAAGAACTGTAGTAAGTAATTATATAACGCACAGCACGTCATGCCTGTAATAAAGCAGAACTATGACCACTTCTCACACAAAACCACGCACATCTCTGAAAGCAATTCTCCTATATAAAACACAAAAATTTTCTTTTAATTGATAGAGCTTGAAAGCCCAATTCTCCCCATATCACCACCTATGTCATCCCGATAAAACTGACGACAAAGGGGCTTGAAATGGATAGCAATGAAGAAAACATGGCCAATGCTGCTGCGTCTTCACACTACCTTCACCTTCAATAGACTTGAGTACTCAGCCACTTTCCGACGATGTTATCCCAGAAGACGTGGAGTCCGTCGTAGAATTCGTAGAAGCACTATCGTGGTTACTTCTCCCTTCTAAAGGGGGCTGCCTAATGGGATTGGAAGCAGAAGGCTTTTGACCTGCCTCTGCCAGTTTTCTTAGTAAATTCATCACAGTTGGAAGAAACTTGGTCATCAAGTCCAAGATACCAGGAATCTGCATCATATTTAGTAGAATAATAAGTAGAAGGATAATTTAACTCTACAATCTAAGATGTGGTCAAGTCATCAGTTGTCTTTTCTTGAATCCTGTACTTACAGCTCCATTGCGAAACGTGCCAGAGATATCTAGCTGAACCCAAAGAGCTTTCCCCAGTAAGAAAGCAACAAAGATCACACCAAGGTATAGTGGATTCCTGTACATTTTTACCACTCCACCTAGTCAGATGGCAGAAATGGAGTTTCCAACTCCTAACTAAGATATCTCACAGCCTCAAACAATGAAATGTCATCTTCCAAAATTACCTTAAGAGTGCCATAAATTCATTGAACCCAAGCACAAACATAGCAAGGATGGCCCACGGAGGTGGTAACCAGTTGTTATTGCGTTTATGAGCTTCCTGAACTCCAAAACAAATAAATGTTATGCTGATCCGGATACTAAGAAACAGCATGCCTTAATGTTTTATGAGGCACCCACTGCTCATGTAGGATAGACATGCACGCTAAACCAAAATAATAGTATAGTACGAATGGCAATCTACAAAGAGCTCAACAAAGCTTTCAGGATAGAACACAAATCTAATAGATATTTACCTGGGCAGCGATCGCTTGAGTCACACTATATTCTGTTTCCGCATTAAATTGTCTCCATATAGACTTGCATTGTACAGGGGTTATTAATGTTTTTGAAGGGGGAACCTATAAATGACGGAAAAAAAGATTAAAGTAAATATAAGAGCAATAAATAAGGCACAAATGCTACATCAACAATTTGATTCAGAAGAAGCGAAAGCTCACCTCTTCCCAAGTGCTTGAAGCTAAAGGATCAACTAATGAAACATTCTTATTTGCACCAGAACTGGAATCCACAAGAGCAAGAGCCAAAGTGTTTCCAATACTATCGGAAGCATTGTCCAGCCGAATTGCAGTCATTACAGAAAGAAGCTTTAAAGACTGCAAGCAGAGAAATACTTATATGCCGGATGGTAGGTGCCAAAGTCGTACTCGTCCATAAGACATTTAAAAAAAAAAGGAAAAGAAGAAAAAAGAAATAGATGACTCACAGCAGAACGAGCATTTTTTGTAATCGCCCGAATATCTTCCTTGCCTGTCCAAACTCTAGGCATTGAGTCAGAATCACGGCTGAAAAGTGTTGCAAACCTAAAAAAGAATAAAGATCTCTCAGCTAAAACCTTGAATATGAAAAGTACTAAAGTCTGCAGAAATAAAATGAATTTACCTGTCCTTCATACGAATTAAGACTCTACCAGCTTCTTCTCTTGATTTTGACTCTACAACATTTTTCGCATAATCTTTCAGATTTGACAGCATATTATCTGTTGTTGATTGGTCAAGATCATAGCCTGACACTGCAGATGAAAACTCTGATAATATAGAGTCTGTCTCCTTGCGGAAAAGGTTTCTTATTGCAGGCCAGGTATCATCTCCTGCCGCTTCAAGGAGAGCCTCGATAGGGTCTACAAGTGCTTTGCTAAGTTTTCCCTGTACACAAATCATGGATCCATAGTAACCCGTGATTTAGTAACTGGAAACCACATCACAAATGTAACCTACAACAACAAAAGATCGCATTGCTAGTAGAAAATTAATCATTTTAGCTACACCCACATTTCCCCTCATGTAAAAGCCAGTATTGTGTGTATGACAAGTGGGGTATTAGCAAAAAAACAAAAACAAAACAAAAAAACAAAGAAGAAAACACGTTTTCTCACAATGGGCATTGCAACTTCTGACAATAAAGTCTAAAACTAGTAGAAGAGACGTATTATTTACCCTGGCCGCTAAAATCAATTTAAGGTGGAACCTGGATGTACCTCATGTAATGCCTTGAGTTCTGACAGTTTAGCATCACGAACAGAAGAAATATGCGCATTAATATCACGCTGAAGCTTCTCTCTAGTTTTACCAGAGTCCCAGTTTGCAAGTTCTACATTAGAATCTACAAAGCAATAAAATAAATGCATAAATAGCAAAACAAGACAAAATAATCCTCAGTGCATGTTGAGTAGTAAATTCTCATTCAACATAAGAGAGTTCCTTGATTTGTGAGGAATGAAGAATTTTATACCAGAACATCCTTCATCAAATTCTGATAATGCATTTTGACAGCATTCATGAGCAGCAGCAGCAAATGCTTCGCCTCTATGGAGAGCCTTATCAAATGCTTCTTTAAAGTGATCCAAAGTTCTAGCCCGTAAATGACTCAACTGACTTTGATAGGCAGGATGAACAACCTAAGAAGTTTTTCAAATCAGCATTTTCCCAATCAACATCAAAGATAAAAGATGGAAATCATCACAAAAATGAAGGAAATCGGGTGTGGTTAGGATCTATGAGAACACAGGCCTTTGCTCCATTTGAGAAAGTTGAAAGAATTCAACAACTAGATTTCAAGCTAATACTGGCAAATTGAGGTGACTAGAACTAGAATATCATGATGAATCGAAACTCTTGAATAAGTTTTAGTTACATGTAGTAGTTTTGACTCCAACTGCTTCCGTTTCGTAGTCCGGACACTCTCATCAAAATAGACAACTTCCATATCATACCTACAGAGGAGCACAAAAAGTCATTACAATCCAAAAAGGAAGTCTCCTTAGCAAATTCATGCTAAATCAAGTTTCCTTAGAAAAACTACACAAACAGTCCTTAAGATATATGCATAAACCAGGTTGTACACTGTAAGCAAACTTTGAAGCATATACAAGATCCTCACTCAGATAAGCATTGGCTCAGAATAAAATTAAGCCTTTTGCCAAATCCAATAGCTAGACCAGATTGCACAGCATCTTCTAGTTTAAGCCAATCCTGAAATGTTGTGAGATTAATTCTTGCTAATGCCTAAAACTGCAACCAAAAATGAAAAGCATATTGAAAATTCCATGTTTACCTCATTCTCAGTTAGGGCATTAAGTTTTTCATTTGCAATTTCTTCACAACGGACAGTAGCAACCATAACCTGCAAAACACATCAACAAAACACAACACCACTATCAACAAATTCCACCACTCCAAGAATAGAGCATTCTATCTCCCCCTCTTAATGAAAAAAGGTACCTTGTGTGCAGGAAGATCCAGATCCTTATTCTCCTTGATAACTTTCCAAATCTGTTGTGCACTGAAGGAGAAACCAGAAGCAGGTACAACACCTCTCCTGTCTCCAGCCAGTCCACCAGGTGCAATAGATTGATAGAACCTCTGCCTCAAACTAGCAACCTTCACATACAGTAAAAGAAAAAATGAACCTTAAAAGAAAAAAATGAACCTGCCATGTGAAACACAAACTTGACATTGAGCAAATTCTAAGCCACACTGAGGAAGTATGAAATAATGTACGAAACCTGACATAACACAGGAAAATTGATCCTTGAAAAAAAAAAACTAGAAAATTGATATTGACCATTACATGATAAAAAAGCAAGCCTTGCATGCATAAATGTGAACTAATTGAAACACAAAACATATACATAAGCGGAAAATAAGACCTGCTCTCTAAATTGTTCTTCCTTTTCTTCATAACTTGAGAGAGCAACAACTTCAACCTACAAAAATCAGAATTCAACAAGGCATTCAAGCTCATGTTATTTGACAAAAAAAAGTAACTGTTTTGGGTGAAGTTAAAATATCACATTGAAAAATTCGCTAAGTGGAGTGTCCTTATGAGCTTCCGGCTTCCGAACAGTGTCCCATATCTACATAAAGCATAGTGAATAAAAAATCATGATTAGAAAGAAATAAGAATTCAATTATCTAGTGACAAAATGACATCATAGAGAACTTAAGAACTACCAGGACAGCACACTACTAATTCAATACCTTCTGAATATCTTCCCGTAAAACAGGTTCCAAAGCTTCTAAAGGGGTCTGAACCAAACATGAGAAAGATGAAATTTCAATAAGAGAAATAATTTGCTAGAAAAAAGGTATAAGCCAACAAAGTTTCGGTCATACCCTAGTTTTGTCTCGTATAACAAAAAGCAAAGTAGTTTTACGTGGGCTAAACAAACGCATCATAACCTGCAGTTGTGACAGTGGTAAATATGGATACTCCAAAAAAGGCTCACAATTGCCTACACCAAAATCTTACCTGAAATACTGTTTTTAAAAGAGGTTTATTGGCTGCTTGCTCACGTCCAATGTCATGGCACCACCTTTGCAATAACAAATAATCAATGTTATAAAAGTTACATAAAACAATAATTAATTCATGAAATTGGAGCTGTATAGAGCCATAAAAACTCACATATTTATAAGAACTATGTCAGAAACAGCTAGAGCAAAAAGTGCACTTTGCTTCTCAAAAGCTGTGTCATCCTGAACATGAAGGTAAGAAAATTTTCTTATGGGCCGTGAGACCAAAACAAAAATACATACATACATACATTCATAATGACGTTTTGTCACTTTGTTTCCCATAGGCTTTATATCGTTTTCAATGCAAGAAAAGATGGCATGCGACCAACCTACAACTACTAAGTGTAAGGTGTAAATAATAATGATTGTAAAGCATTAATGACATGTAGCCACAAAATAAAACTTAAAATTAAACTGAACCCAAAACTAAATTGGCTGTACACCATTTTTGTGGGAAGCTTTTTCAAATGACATTTTGCTGACAATGTTATCGGTAATGTCTATATGAGCTTAGGAGCTTTTTATGGGCAAAGACCCATGTGAATTCTTTTCATCTATATAGACAACTAGGCACCAAATATAATAAGTCAATAATAAAATTGAACTACCTCCCCTCGTTCCCTTCCATCAGTACCCTCCAAGTCCATCACAATCGTGGATGGTTCAATACCAACACATTTGGCCAACCAAATGCCTTTAGTTGTTTGGGATCTGCACAGCATGGTATCCAAGTCATGCTCTAACACCATCGAAGGGACACCCGTAAAGATTCATTATTAGAAAACATAATAATAATAATAATAATAATTACTTGCCTCCCCTAAAAGCATCCATTTCTCTGAAGTTAGTTTGGAATAGATGATTCAGAAGAGTGCTTTTACCTATCAGGAATCAAAATAATTACACAACAATGAACGGTCAAAGATTAAACACAATTTAAGGTCCATAATTATAATCTACCATTGAGTGGGACCTAAGTAGAAGGTTGTAAGTAATGCATTTAACACCGTTGTACACAAAATCTACAGCACTTAATGAATGCGAAGAAAATGAAAAAAAAAGAAGAAGAAGTTCATACCACTGCTTTGGGGACCCATAATGGACACAACCGCATAGGAGAGTCCGCAATCCCCCAACTTAACCCCCTTCACAAAATTGTCCATGCCAGAAACATTGAATACACCATCTCCATCAATCAATTGGATGGAATGACATCCATCAGCCATTTCTTTCTGTCAAAAAAGGAAAAACAAATTATAAGGCAGGCGAAGAAATTGAATGAAAATTCATGCTTCCAAAGTAAAATCCACCTTTTGTAATGATTCAAGCATCTAATTTATCAGAAAAATAAAAGAGAGTAAAACTACAAGCAACCACATCACAATATTTAGAACGCCATCCACTGCTGCAAATGCAGGCAGCCGGCATCAACCAGCAGGGGTAAAAAAGAGTGCGACACAGCCATTCTCCGATCTCGCAAAAGCATATACAAAGCCTAAAACTGATCTATCACAACGAACAATTAAAGAATTGAACCGTAAACAGATCTCAAAAAAAGATCGCATCTTTACTACTTCCTCGAATCGACCGATCCTTTTCTTCTTTTGTCGGCAAAGAAAGAGGACCGCCAAATCTCACCTCTTCCAGTCGTTTGCCGCCCGCCGCCGCCGCCGCCGGCAGTGGTGGTCCTACAGGAGTTGTTGATTCTGCGATCCTTTGCAACAAAATTAGGAGGAGAAGGTGAAGGAAGAAGGTTGCTTGGATTGGATTGGATTTGATCTGGCTGGTAACAAGGATTTGATCTGGTTCCTAAATCTGTTGTCTTTGCAAGAAGGCAGGGCTCGGCTTTTAATTAACATGATTTGTTTGTACTAATTATTATTAAATTAATCATTAACCTTTTAATCATCATTATACGGCGTACACTCCTCAAATCAGCACTATTGTAATCACATTTTTATTACTACATATTCTTTCAATTAATTAACGACATTTTTATTAAATATTAATATAAAAAACTCCTATATTTATAAGCTACTAAGCATGAGAATAACAACCTGGGACAATTAATTAAATTAAGCTACAAACCAAGACTTGGTTAAAAAATGCTTCATAATTCTGAGAACAAAGAGATACCATATATATCAAGCAGCAGTGTCTTTCACATCTTCGAAGATGTAAACCACCTTCAACAAAATTGCACCACTAAGACTGGAACAAGAAAATGTTGCAGATCATTTACATCAACTCTTTTATGCTGTTCTATTATCACGCATGTAAATGATCTGGGAGCCTCTTTCTCCCTTCCCTCATCTTTTTGACGAAACGCTACTCCTTAAAGTTTGTCATCTATGACTCTGTAAGCAGTGGAACGGCCACCTGTTTCCACAACCAGCCGACTCAGCCGCAATCACTGTGATATATAGGCTTTTGCCTTGCTTCCTGCATGCATTGATGGAACAACCTTAGCATCAAACATACATGTCTAATACTTACTAAAAGTTGGAATGGAGGAGGAACACCCACAAAACCTATTCCATTTTTCAAGTTGATGGCTATATTTGTTCATTTTAATGCGAAGATAAAGAAGGAAAGAAGAGCGATAGAGCTAATCCGATTGATGCAATGTCATCCTGAATCGGTATGTAGCCATCCTCTGGTTTGGGTAGATGGCTGAGTTCCACGTTGATCTTTACTACAGCTTCCTGCAAATTCTGCTCCACAATAAAAAAATTAACTTGTCTAGATCGGACAGATGAACATGAAAAATGTTGGGTCAGGTGCACCAACTAAATTGCAGCAACACAAAACACAGAAATCTCTTGTTCTGAATTCCCAGATTCACTACCAGTAAACTGGTAGAAAATTTTTTAATCAAAGGATGTAATTTGAGTCAATGCCTCTCAAGGGTAACGCTTGCTTGTGAGGTGTATTACTACTGTTACAGCCTTAGTCCGAGGACGTGCCGGGTGCGCGGGATTGGGCAGTTGTTCCCATGCATGCCGGGTCCGACACGAGTAGCACGGGGCTATTCGAGTGGTGAAACAACTGGTTGAGGCTAACACGGTGTTGCAGTTGCAGGTAACGAAGTGCCGAGCATGAGTCAGTCGGAGACCAGATAAACCTCAAGATGATCGAGACAGGTGCTGGTGACCGAGCACTTGGGCGTCGGATCATGATCGAGCATTGGTGCCGAGAACCGAGCGCGAGGACTCGAGGTTGATCGCTGCGTGCGGATCACGGAGTGCCGGGTGTGCGCTGGTTCGATGCTGGTGTGCGATCGCTAGCGTGCGCGAGCGAGGAGCGAGCGTGATCGAGCGCTGCCGAGACTTCGGTGCAGCGTGCTCGAGCATTGACGCGAGCGTGAGCGAGCGCTGCCGAGACAGCGGTGCAGCGTGCGCGAGCGTGGGGCGCTAGCGGGATTTTGATCGAGCCATGACCGAGGCCTAGCGAGCGTTGCCGAGACATCGGTGCAGCGTGCGGTGCGACTCAAGTAGCGAGCAGGTAGCGGTAGCGAGGTGCGGTATCACGCTACGTGACCGAGACCTGGTGAACGAGCATGCACGAGCGGTGAGCGAGCACGTGATCGGTAGCGAGGGTCTGGCTGCACCAACATGATCGATGGATGGAGTTGATCGGTACTGATGGCTTATCGGTAGCAGGGGTTATCGGTGGTGCGTCTGGGACGTGCACGAGGTTGCTGGATGGTCGAGCCGAGGACTTGGGTCGAGCCAGGGGGTTGGACGTGTGCTGGACTTTTGTTTGACGATAGAGATAGGGGTATATCTTGATCGTATCTTGGAGAAGATTGCAACTGAATTCAGAGATAAGCATGGCGAGGGCTGGATTGAATTGAGACGTCAAGGAAGTCCAGGTTCGTGGAAGATCTTTGGAGATAATCTGTTGGGAAAAGATTCTACAAAGATTACGGCTTATATATGCTGGATTGAACAACGTGAGAATCCTATAGGAGGAAGCCAACGTGAGAAAAGGAAGAACTGCCGAGAGGGGTCTTGGTGGAGCGTCGTGATCTGTTTTGTGGAGAAGACGGAAACCTCAACAAGCAAGTTCGTGGAGTGCTGCAGATCGATTCCGGGAATCGATTCTTCACGAGTTCATCGGCATAGGGTTGCTGGTCGTGGTGCTGTGTTTGGAGGTACGACGTGGTTCTTCTCATAACCTAGTTTGCATTACTTGGTTGAGGGTTTTGCATGTAAACGAGTAGGTCGTGGGTGGCTGCTCGGGGTTGTGATTTCGTGAGGACAATTGTGAGCGTGGGTGCTTAGTTCTCGCTACTCTTCAGGGGAAGAGTTGAACACCGTGGGGTTTGCATGTCCATGGTGTAAGCGATCATAGGGGTGATTGCTGTATCCTTGTTTTGTGTTTAATTCAAGGTTGGAACAGGGGTTCCGTAATTGTGGTGTTGGCGTCTGACTTTGGGTACTAGCAGCGTTCTTTGATTCCGGGAACTTGCTGCGATACCGATCAGGGGATTGGTGTCAGGGTCGGCATTGGGTGGTCGATCAGGGTCGCCACATACTACTTGCTTGGTTTGCTATTGTGGATGTTTTGAGAATTGTCTATCGGTACCGAACGATATCGTGCACTGGGCAATTTGGGTGCTGGTATTTGTGTTCGGCGTGCATCGTGATTTGCAGGAGCGCAGGGGTGTGGCTTCGGGTCTCTTGCAGGAGATCGTCCCGCTACACGTGTAGTGGGGTTTCTGTTGCGTACTTTGAAGGGAGGCTGGTGTTTCGGGAGCGAAACACGCCGCGCGGTTTGCTGTTGGGGCGAAAAATTTTGTCCCACATAGAGCGGCCCGTGACAGAGGTATCAGAGCTGAGTTTCGGTGAAAACTTGGTCGACGAAGCATCCTGTGAAGAAGTTGCACTATAACCTTCGGGGGAGGGTTCTCCACATTTACCGGTGAGATGGATACTCGATCCACTGATGCTCTCAGAGAGAGGGTCGCACGGCTGGAAGTGCTGGTAGGAGGGCCTACCAGTGATGGAGACGGACATACCGCCTTCGACAAATTGCAGTCTCTGGCAGAAGGGTTGTGGGACTTGAACACTCGGTTTACCACTTGGGCCGAGTCCAGCCAGGTGCGAGGTGAGACGGCGGAGATGGGAGATCTCCGGGCTGCGGTTGAGGAAATGCACGCAGATGTGGCTTTGCTCAAACAAGTGTGGGTAGCGCGGCCTCAGCAGGGTATTGCTGATCGTGTAGCAGAAGAAGCCGTTCCAGGAAGGCTCAAGGTGCCCGAGCCAAAGAAGTTCGAGGGGACCAGGTCGGCCAAGGACCTGGAGAACTTCATCTGGGACATGCAGGAATACTTCACTGCTGCGAAAGTTCCCGAAGATAGACAGGTTTCGATGGCCAGTATGTTTATGACCGGTGATGCCAAGTTATGGTATAGATGTCGCGCCGAAGAGGATGAAGCAGCTGGTCGACACCGGATTGAGACTTGGGAGTTCTTGAAAAAGGAGCTTCGGGAGCAATTCTCTCCAACCAACACTACCTGGTTGGCGAGGTCTCGATTGCAACGATTGAGGCAGACAGGAACAGTTAGGGATTACGTCAAAGACTTCAGCTCTTGTCTCCTCGACATCAAGAATATGTCGGAGGATGATAAGTTATTCAACTTTATCAATGGTTTGCAGACTTGGGCGCAGATGGAACTAAAGAGGCAGAAGGTACAGGACTTACCTGCAGCTTTGGTGGCAGCCGACGCACTGGTGGATATTAGGCCAGGGCCAAGCAACACAGACGTGGGTCCGACTAAGAAACTCCAGGGTGGTCAGGGCAATCAGCGGGGTGGCGCGAGGAAGCCATCCAGAAGACCGAAGAAGAAGTTTCAGAACTTCAGTGCAGGGAACCAGGACAGGAAGGTAGCTGATCCGAAGAAGTCTGGGTGCTTTCTGTGCAATGGTCCGCATCTGGCTCGAGAGTGTCCGACCAAGGGCAAGCTCAGTGCCTTGGTGGCCGAAGCAGACCATGACCAGGAGGATGCGGGTCCTTCTGCTCGAGCATCTACCCTTCAGATACTCGGGGCATTGAGAGCTGGAAGAGCAGCTTCAGGGGGAGCTGATTTGATGTTTGTTCCATGTGTAGTGAATGGGAGGAAGGTTTCAGCCTTGATAGACACTGGGGCAACCCATAGTTTTGTCTCCAAGGGGATGGCTACGGAGCTGGGGCTGAAAACCGGGACCAACACAAGTAAGATTAAGGCAGTGAACTCACAGGCGAAGCAGGTGGATGGCATTGCTAGAAGTGTCAGACTGAACCTGGGAGAATTCGAGGGCCGAGTGGATCTCATGGTCATCGAGATGGATGACTTTGGTTTGATCCTCGGCAATGCGTTTATGAGTACTGCTGGAGTGGGAGTTTTTCCACACCTGGGAGGTATACTGATCATGAGCACGGCGGGTGCAAGCTTTGTTCGTGGCAGTGGGAGGCCTTCTGGGGTCGAGAGCCGCACTTTTACTGGCGAGCACTTGTCGGCAATGCAAGTGGCTCGGGGGTGCAAGCGAGGAGCCTCGACTTATCTTGCTGTGATGAGAGAGGTCCAACCGGATCACGTGGTGGTGGTGCCGGACGAACTGTTGGAACTGTTGGAAGGCTATTCCGATGTGATGCCAACTGAATTGCCAGACGGGTTACCTCCCAAGAGGACGATCGAACACCGGATCGAGCTGGAGCCAGGGGCAAGAGCACCAGCGAAGGCGCCATATAGGATGTCGCCTAAAGAACTCACAGAACTCAAAATCCAGCTAGGGGAGCTGCTGGATTCGGGGAAAATTCAGCCATCAACTGCACCGTATGGGGCGCCAGTTCTATTCCAGGAGAAGCACGACGGGTCGATGAGACTATGCGTCGACTACCGGGGACTGAATAAGGTGACCATCAAGAACAAGTACCCAGTTCCTTTAATTGCTGATCTGTTTGACAGGCTGAGTGGAGCGCGGGTCTTCACTAAGCTGGACCTGAGGTCAGGATACTGGCAAGTCCGGATTGCGCCGGAGGATGTGTCAAAAACAACTATGGTCACAAGGTATGGGTCTTTTGAATTCCTTGTGATGCCATTTGGGTTGACAAATGCGCCAGCTACTTTCTGCAATCTGATGAATGATGTGTTTCATGATTATCTCGACAAGTTTGTGGTTGTGTATCTGGACGACATAGTTGTTTATAGTGAGTCCATGGAGGAGCACCGTGGACACCTGAAGCAGGTTTTGGATCGCCTAAGGGAACATCAACTCTTTGTGAAGAAAGAGAAGTGTGAGTTCGGCCTGGAGGAAATCAGTTTTCTCGGCCATAAAGTTGGTCAGGGGTCGGTGCGCATGGAGGAATCAAAGGTCCGAGCCATTGCCGAGTGGCCGGAACCGACGAAGGTGACAGAGGTGAGAAGCTTCCTAGGTTTGGCCAACTACTACCGGAAGTTCATACATGGGTACAGCCATGTAGTGTCACCGTTGACTGATCTGCTGAGGAAGGGACAGTCATGGGCGTGGACGGGTTCATGCCAAGCAGCTTTTGATGAGTTGAAAGCAGCTATATCTTCTGAGCCGATACTGAAGTTGCCGGACTTCAGTCGACCGTTTGAGGTGGTGACAGACGCTTCAGACAAGGCAGTCGGAGGAGTACTACAGCAGGATGGGCATCCGATCGCTTTTGAGAGTTGGAAGCTGAAGGACGCTGAGACGAGGTACTCAGCGCATGA
>JAURVB010007843.1:0-35773 GCA_033002965.1 Piper betle | reverse complement strand
TGTTCAAATCATTAGTACATCCTAATAGAGAAAATTGCTAAATAAACATACAACCAAACATACAACACGTAAATCGAGATATAATAAAAGAAATAACTAATAAACAAATACACTCATGAATAAATAAATAAACAATAAATATATGATAATAATAATACTCTAATTTTAAAATAATAATATAATTATACTACATAAATGCACGGCTAAACACATGTAAATATCATATATATTCGTGTTATTAAACATATAAATAAATAAATAAATAAGTAGTTAATACTCATTAATCATGAATAATAATAATATCATAGTTATACAATACAAGAATACATAATTAAATACAAATAAATAATAACATACACACGAACAAACATATACATACATATATATATATATATATATATATAATTTAGTAAACATAAATAAGACTAATATTAATAAGTAAATATATCATTAATAATAATAAGTAACATATAAACATGCATTATAATCAATAAATACATGAATAGTAATAAATGAATAATAATAAAAAATAAGAAAAAATTATCATAATATTCAAACATGCTAAATTATGTGAATATGCATCTAAACTAATATAGGGGTTCTCAAATTACCGAACAGAGTGCAAGAACGGACGAAAATAGTTCGAAAATGACCGAATTGGGTCAACTGGCTGAACCAAACCGAGTTGAATGCACTGAACCAACTCAGTCTAGGTTAATTGGAAAATAGGTTGGGTTAACTAGGCAAATATGAGCATGGATTGGTGGACTCATACACAGGCTGACGGGTTGGTGAACAGATCGGGTAGGCAGACACGGAAGCGAATGCGAGTAGGTGGACATAGACGAGAACACGGGTAGGCGGATGTGAACATGGGAAAATATGCTGAACGAGGGGGAGGATGAGGAACGTGTTGGTAGTGGCGATTACCAAGGACTAGTTGCTGGTTGCCTAAAAACGGCCGGAAAGGAGAGGTGTTGCCGCCGGGCTCAGCAACATCGTTGGCGGCAATCACTGCCACGACGATGGTCATGGGTGGCCTCAAAAATTGACAGTCGAGTGAGGAAACTATCTGGGTTGACAATCTACATTATCCGGCTAATGGTTGGCCGGAACCGATCGAAAACCCCGTCGGGCAAGTGCAAGTCATTGGCGGCCATCGCGACCACTACGGAGGTCAGTGTCAGTCTCAAACGGAAGATCTTGACGATGGAAAGCTATCAGGGTGGTTGGCATCGCCGGAGGACACTCTCTGGCGCCAAAAATGGCCCGAAAGGTGGCAGCGGTGGTGATGAACAGTGATAAAACTCAGTCACTAGCACTGATAGTCGGCCGCGAAGTTGTCACGTTAGTACCGATTCGGTGGCCAGAGGAGGGCTAGGTTCTCGCTACAGCGAGCCAAAGTGGCCGCAGTGCTAAAATGAAAATCCTCCAAAATTGTGGGAAAGTCAATGAAATCAAATGGAGAATGCTATGCCCGACCTAAACGGCTCAGATCTTGCACATGACACAATCTGAACATCCGACAACTTGTGGCCTAGTGGGACCCACCTATGGGTATATGTAATAACATATGGACAAAAAGTTTAGATCGAGACCATTCAAAGTCGAAACTAATTCGAGGCCCAAAAGTGACTCTATAGGCAAAAGTTGAGGCTAGAAGGCTAAATGGGGTCTCTGAAGCTCTGAACTCAATGAGGTAAAAATCTACAACTCAATCAAGTTGGGCCCACAGAGGCAATCCGGTAGTCTAAAATCCCTAAGATGCATGTAAGTGATGTACCATAAAAATCCCAAACAGATAATAAATATTGTAACGGTCTAGATCTAGGCTTAAAACCCTAGCAACCCATACAAGTAAATATTTATACCTATGTATATACTGATAACTCATGTTCTATTGTAGCATGACTGAATCTATCATCTGCATGTCTAGCATACTTAGCCTCTATAACAGGCTTATACGGCCATCTGGGCCTTATACTCATAGTCTAAAAATTAGTCTAGCTAGAGTTCACTCGAACTAACTTGTTACTGACCCGAATCGGGAAAACTATAATCGAGTAAAACCCTACCCTAAAAATGAGTTTTACAATCACCTGGATAAGAAAGGGAGTAGTTTGTAGTGCCCTCGAAGTACCTCAGAATCCTCTTGATAGCTTCCAAATGTGTCATTCCGCGATTGAATTGAAATCTACTTACTGATCCAACAACATATACAATATTAGACTTTGTGCAAATCAATGCATACATTAAACTACCTATTGCATTTGGGGGACATTGTTAGGTTTAGTGATTCACCTCTAGCAATTGGAGTGTAGTGTAGGCTTACAAATAAGCATATTGGACCGGTGAAAGACTTTGCTTATTTATTGTTCTTGAAAAAGAGCAATTAATTTCCTTAAGCAATCTTGTTAAAGTTTAACACCCAGAATAAATTCAGCTTCATCCATATCCTTTATATCAAAATGAGAGGATAATCATTGTTTAATGTTAAGACTATAGTTCTTATTATTGGATGCCAACAAAATATCTTCTACATAAAGAGATAGAATTATGAACAAAATTCCTATTTTGTTTGACGTAAACACAATGGTCCTCATTTATGAGATCCCTCAACTTAGTCTCACACCTAATACCTATAAGAATAAGATTATGTTCATTAGTAAAAATAAGTCATAGATTTTTAACTTAGTTAACCACTTTTGAAAAGATGGCTTAGTCCATTAGTTTGCACTTTGGATCGAGTCATTACGTCATCAATCATATGAAATCCATATAAAATGATGGCATGATGAAATTTTAAGTACCACTGTCTTGAGGATTATTTTAGGTCTTATATTGATTTTTTGTTGTTTGCACACTTTTTGCTCTTGGCCTTCAACAAGAAAATTCATTGATTGTTTCATAGAGAAATGCTGTTTTTAAGACCATTTGACGTAACTTTATGTCTAAATGTACTACAATTGCTAAAATTATACAAATTAAAGTGAATCTGACTATAGGAAAAAATGTCTCTTCGTAGTTTATTCCCTTTTCTTGAGTGTATGCTTTTGCCATTAATCGGGCTTTGCATCTCTCAATTGTACCATCGGCTTTGTGTTCTATTTTGAGAACACATTTCGTCCCAATTGTCTTTCTTCCCAATTGAAGGTCTACTAAGGTCCAAACTTTATTTTAGTGCATTAAGTTTTTTTTTCTTGTATTGCAATTTTCCACTCATTATATGAGGGGCATGAGAGTGCTTTCTTTATATTTTTGGATTCATTAATGTCTGATGATGAAGATAAAAAATATTTTCATTTGAATAAATGCACTCTTTCAATTTCAAATCATCGATAAGGAACATTTTCATGTTCACCACGACGTAAATTCATTACCTAGAGTGCATTGTCTGAAGAACTCCCACTCAGATCACAAACATTTTCTAAAGGTTGATGACTCCCACTATCAAGGTCATTCATTTCCAAAAGGTGAAAATCCTTTTGTAATTCATCCCTACTAGGAAAATCAATTTCTATGAAGGTGACATCATGGGATTCAAGTTCTAGAATACTTTATATTTGTATTTTCACCGATAAATACATATCCTTTCGGGTGCTCAGGATAACGAATGAAAATATGTTTCTTCCCACGCAAACCTAATTTGTCGTGGTTGTGGAATCGGTCATGGACACAAGCTGCTAACCCCCATGGCCTTAAATGATTTAAGTTCAGCTCATCTTCCTATCCATAATTCATATGGTGTGGAAGTAATCAATTTTGAGGGCACTCGATTAAATATATAGGTAGCAGTAAGCAAAACATCTCCCCAAAATTAAATGAGAAGATTTGCTTGTGCCATCATAGACCTAACTACTTCAAGAAGGGTTCTATTCCTTTGTTCAGCTACACCATTTTGTTTAAGAGTATTTCGAATAGTTAATTATCGGAAATTCTCTTTTGACACAATTCCTTAAAATAGTTAAAGAGATATTCATGATTACGATATGTTCTCAATGTTTTCAAAGTGTGATTTAACTATTTTTATGCACTTACAAGAAAGCATCGAAAGGAACTTAATGCTTTGGATTTATGTGTAATTAAATAAACTACGTCGTGTCGCAAATAATCATCAATAAAAGTGATCAAATATAAAGCTCCATGTCTTGCCCTCACATTGACTAGTCCACATATGTCTAACTGAACTAATTGAAGTGGAAACTCATCCCTAGTTCCATTCTCAAAAGTTTTCTAGTGCTTTTTCCAACTAGGTAATGTTCACACATTGGAAGTTGATATTAGCTAGTTGACCTAAGAGGCCATCCCTTGCTAGACGATTTATTTTATCTCGACCAGTGTGTCAACATGCATATCATATATTTATATCAACAGAAGATATATTAGAAGAAATAAGCAAAGAAAAACAACTTAGTACATTATGACAACTGTAGTCAATGTTGAGTATCATAAATCCATCTGATAGAAAACCAAAACCATAATATACATCGTCATAGTAGATAGTTAAATTTGTACCATGAAAACCAAGACTTAACAATAGTACAACAAAAACTAGATTTTGTCAAATTTCAGGAGCATGAAGATCATGTGGGAGTAAGGTGCGTCCACCATGAAGCATAAGTTAATAGGAACCAACACCACAAACTTCAGCTTTTAAATTGTTTCCTCATATATCTATCTAGTTCCCAGTTTAACTCGACGAAAATCTATGTATGTTTCACGATATCTTGTCACATGGGTGGTTGCTCTTGAGTCTAAAATCCATATATGTTTAGATTCAATTAAAAATAAGCAATCACTAGCAAAAAGATTATAATCAAAGGGGTTCAGGACAAACCTTCTTTGGCTCAGTGCATTCATGAGCAAAGTGGCCCTTCTTGTTGTAATTGAAGCACTTCACCTTTTTCATGTTCTTTTTCCCTTGCTGGTGAAACTTGCACTTAGTATTGCCTCTTTGGTTCTCAAATCATTTCTTTTTGCTCATCTTGAAATTGTTTTGACCCTTCTTATGCTTGAAGCACAATGCTCTAGTCTTGGATGATTCAGCAAGAAATGCTTCCTCTAAGGATCGGGTAGCATTAATATGCTCCTCCTCAAGTTCCAAGTGACATGAAATATCATCAAAAGAGACAATATTTTCAATATGGGTCATCTAGATTTTCATGTTTTCCTAATAACTTGGTGAAGCACAAATCATTGCTTGCACTTGTCCCTCATTAGTTAAAATATAACCAGCAATATAGCTCATAAATCATATTTGACATCTCAAGTGTTGAGGCATTGGCACATTTTCTCGCTTCTCAAAAGTATCAAACTTGATAGTGAGTATACAAAGTTTAGTTGCAGAAGTAACACCAAACTTGTTTTTCGAGGCAAACCACATGTCATAAGTCGTATGGTACTGTTCAAATTGACACATTATGTCATTTCCGTCCTGCTCAACAAAGTGATTCAAGTATTGGCATTTTCTTTTTCCTGGCTTTGTAACCTTAAATATCATGATGATGTTAAATCATGTTACCATTTAGCGGCTCATTCATGGTATGGTTCAAAGCTTCTATGACCTCTTGCTTCTTAAGGGTAAAAACAACCTTTTGGTGCCAACTATCATAATTTGCACTATTGAGTTTCTCATCCTTGTTAAAGTAAAAAATGATTTGCTTAGTTGGCATTAGTAAGCTTCATTTAATAAATCACAAGATTAATATTTCATACTAGCACATATAGATATTTTATCTTAAACTAATATAAAAGATAGACTAAACATAAAATGAGAAATTAAAAACCGAGTATAACTCAAAATTACTATTCTCAATATTTATATTTAATAAAGTATCTTAAAAGTTATTTTATGATAAAAACAACAATAATAAAAATGATAAGCATAAAATCATCATAAAAAATTGCCACTACAATGTCTTGAAATAACTCAATTGGAAGGCACATATAACTAAGGACATAAATTATTTATAGACATTCTAAGTAAATCATAGTCACTGAGATGAAAAAACACAATGACCAAGAGGAAGGCCCAATCTTTTCAAGAAGAAATAACATTTCTTATCACCAATGATGTCTTGTATGACATGAAATTCCCATCTTGAACTATTGTGGTTTCGAATAAATAATCACGTCCCTTCGATGATTTCAACCCAGTGGATGAATTGGTGGTAGTCAGTAAATGCTTCAGAATTGAAATCATTTCTTAAAATATTTTTATGGAGTGGTACAATGCATGAATTGCTCTGAATTCGGTTATAAGTGCTTAGCGTCCTGACGCTAAAGATAGTGCCACATATCCATCATACATTTATCCAAATGCTCGAACATGAGTGTCTTCAAATTTTCTTGAATAAAAAATAATTGTGCACTCGAGTATACATATTCGTCAAGTCTCTTGGATACGTTTGAATGAGGATAGGCATTTAAAGAACACAACAATAATAAATGAAAAATTCATGTTAGATTTTATCACAATGAGTGTACAAAAAATGGTAAATAAGGCCCGTCAGCCAAATTAAAAAAGAAAAATTACTTCATTGAACATAATCTATACCCGAATATATCACATCTAAAATGCATGAAGCTTATTTCAAAATAACAGTCATAACTCTGATAATTCCGATATAGATGAATTATAATTTGACTAGCATTTCATGATTAATGATCATATTCGTTAATTACTATTTGTCATATTAAATTATATCAAATATTTAACTTTGACTGTTTTTTAATGGACATATTTGAGATCAATTATACTAAAACACTTATGTTCAATTTATAAAAAAAATGAATATATCCAAAGTATCTGGACCGAGCAACAATATGGACAAAACAAAAATGTCCAAATTTTCTTTATTTAGGGTATAGCTTTAGTTGGGCCTTAGAAAAAAATTTCCAAGAATCTAATTGGGTAACCCATACTTATTTGTAATATCGGTTTACTCTTTTAATGTATACGGTATTTTCTTGTTAATTTATTATAAATGAGATTATTGTCATTGATGAGTTTAAGTTATATATTTGATGTAAATTATTTATATCCTTTATGTTTCATATGTACAAACATGTAAATTAGATTTATATGATTAAGAGGCATACAATTTAATTATTAGACTTATAATATTTTTTAAGCCGAATTGTGAATCATGTAAAAATTATGAATACGATTTACACAAAGATTAATTGACGACCCGTGAATTCCAAGTCGTCTTAATTTACGGGTATAACTCACTATGCCGGTTTCACTGACCACCACTGAAGGTTTTCATCAAAACCTAGCTTTCTAAGCGAGAAATGGAAAGGCAGCCGCCATCACCTTTGCCGCGTTGCGGCGCCGCCGTGGTCTCCCGCCGTACGCTAGCTCAGCCCGGTTACCCCAATATCTACCCCGAGTCGTCTTCCATGACCGCGGCCACATGCCCCCTTGGCTTGCCGTCAGGAAGATCAAGGTGGTCGAGAAGGGGCTCGGGGATGCGAAGGCCCGGGCCAACGAGGGGACGGCGTACGGTAAACTGAGGCAACCCCATCTCCTTTACTCCAGCAGCTTCTCATTTGTCGTAACTGACAACACAGCAGCAACCTTTGAGTCGGATCATCTCCTTTCAAGGCCAACCTCCGAAAGCCTCCCCTTTGGTGACGATCCAACTCCGATGACGTCATATCTAGCCCGGCGAGGCCAGATCCGGGGAGGACGATGTCGACGGAGATCCAAACCGTGGTAAAGATCAGATCTTTATCATGTATTTTTTGAAAAGAAATATTTTTACGTTTCTTTCTAGTATTCACCGGCGAGACGCCGGCGAATCTGTAGCCAGCGAGGAAATATCCGGCCGGATCTGGTTTTTTTATTTTTAGTCTTTTTGAACGCGTGTTCTTGCCGATCAGGCGAGAACCAACAAGAAGATGGCATTTTTCGGCGATTTGCACCGTCGCCGGCGAAGATTTGGCCGTCGTCGGCGACTGTTCGCCGGCTAGGTCTTGATTCAAGTCGGAGCACTGTACCCGTAACTAATATACAATTACTAGTATTAAATCATGATTTCTCAATTAATACAGTGAAAATTATATCAACGAAGAAATCATGAAAGCGGGCTTAATTGAAACCAATGTAGTATAATACAAATCTATAATGTGGTAGATTAATTACAATGGTGGTCATAATTAATTTCTCCAGTTTAGGAATCAATAAAAAATAAATGATCAATGATCAGAGTAGATTTGTCTAACAGTTAAAGTTAAGTCATTAGAAGAACATCTAAATTTTCAGGTTAAACACCAAAATTAGAGTTACTCGTCATATCTCTGGGGTCATGTCACAGAGGTGATGGGTTGTTGGCTACCTTATTATTTGTAACTACGCACCAGGTTGAACATTTAAATTTAAATTTAACACGCCCAAAGTAAGGCATTCAGGTAATTTAATCAATCCTACATAGACTTAGTTTTTAGTGTCTCCATTTATTTCTGTAAGAATGTTATTAGCGATAGTAACATATATAAATCTTGAGTTATATCAAATATATACAAATCTTGAGTTGTATCAAATGGACGTAAAAATTAATTTGTTCAATGTTTAACTTAAAAAAAATTATATCAACATGAAGGGTTTAGTATTGAGGCTCAATAAGATAAAGTGCATCAATCAATTAAAGCTATTTATGGACTTAAGCAATCACTTAGGCAATGGTATTTTATTTTTTATAATTTCACAAGTGAATAAAGTTTAGTGCCTAATCTGTTTGACGCGTGTGTATATTCAGGTTAGTAAGGGTAATTTTGTTATTTTGTCTTTTTGTGTAGATGATATTTTATTAATGAAGAATGATATAGATATGGTGATTTGAATTAAAGATTGGTTTAAGTTCATAGTTGAAATGAAAGACACGGGTAGAACTTTTTTTATCCTAGGTATAAAAATTAAGAGAGATCAGAAGTGTATAAAACTTTTATTATCTCTGGAATTATATTTGAAAAGTGTTTGAAAATGTTTTGGTGTGGTGAGGTGAAAGACCATGGATTTCCTTGTTTTTAAAGGGACAACTTTATATAAAAAATGACTCCATCATATGATATAAGTAAAAATTGGAAGTGCAATTTAAACCTTGTTCCCAAGTGAGTAGATTGATGCACGTAGGGATGCTAATTGAGCGAGCGAGCCGAGCTGAACATGTGCTCGAACTCGGCTCGAATCGTTCGAAACTCGTTCGAACTCGACTCGAGATCGAACGAGTTTTAGACATACATGCTCGAGTTCGACTCGAATACTTTTTATGTGTTCGAGCTCGACTCGAGCTCGAATATACTTAAACTGTTTAATTTTTGTGAGCTCGTTCGCCAGCTCGTTCGTTAGCTCGATTAAAAGTCAAAAGTACCTCACTTAAAAAAAAGTGAGGCCATTGTGGTTTGAACCCACAACCTTGAAGTCATCAAGGTAAATACTTGCCATCTCAACTATCTTGCTTCTTTGTTATTATATTTCATATATATATAAATAAAATATAATATAAAGACTATATTATTATATTATTTTATCGAGTCGAGTTCGAGTCGAACTACGAGTCGAATTCGAGTCGAGTTCGAGTTACAACCGAGTCGAGTCGAGTCGAACACGACCTTGCTCAAGCTCGGCTCGTAAGATTCGAGTTCGAGTCGAGTTCGAGTCGAGCATTTAAATGTCGAGTTTCGAGTCGAGTCAAGCCGAGCCGAACGCTAAATGCTCACGAGGTGGCTCGCTCAATTAGCAACCCTAGATGCACGACATGCTATTCACTCGTCCTGATTTGGGCGTTGTCCTAAGTATATGACATTGTAGCACGGTGGAACGCATTGGGTACTAATGATCTTAAAGTCATGTTTCAGAACAATGAGTCGGTGTCTATTAGTTAGAGTTATGGAGATCCAAATAAAAGGAAATCAACTTTAGTGTGCGTGTTTATATTTGATGGAGGTGGAGAACAAAAAAGTGTTTCTCGACTTCAAGATAGAGGTAATAACAAATAAACTTATTCGCTTGTTATGTGACAGTCAAGCAACAGCATATATTTTAAAAAATTATGAAGTCACTTCCAAGGACAAGCACATTGAGGGATACCATCACTCTATATTTGACATTCTACAGACGATGAAAATTTGGCTGTTAACCATATTCCAACCTCTAAAATGTTATTAAATCGATTAACTAAGGCATTGAGTGCAAATTCTTTTTTAATACATGTACATGGTGTGGGATTTAGGAGAGCCTAGTTTAGGTATGTCGAAACCTTGGGTACATCACCCAAGTGCGGGATGATAGTCATATGGGCTCGACCACAGGCTAGGATAGAGTTGGATGTGAGACGTGGTCAGACAACTCTAAGTGGGTCCGACTTGGTCCACTTCTAAATTGACAGGCATAATTATTTTAAAAAAATAATTAATTATAATAAAAATATATATACACACGCCCAATTATATATTAAAACTTTACTTATACATAAGAAGTTTACTAATATATTCGAACTTATCTCAAGGGAAGATTTATCTTTTTTTTAATGTTATTACAGGCCCCTCACCTTTAGAAAATTTATTTTTTAAAATTTCTTTTTCAGCTAACTCCCTAATGTAAGGCTATTTGTGATGACCTAATTTAAGTGCAAATTGAAGGCCTAATTATATTTTAAAGAATAGTTAACCAAATTAAAATTTTATAAGCATATCTTATCTCAAGAAATATTAAATGTGAGATTTTTTTTTTGGAGTAATTATAGAATGTTATTTTTGTTGTTTAGTGGGACCAATAATATTAACCAAGTAAAATACTTATCCCTTCTTGGAGATTTAAAAGGTATTTTCTCAGCTATATCCCGTATTTTCTTATCTAAAAATTACGTACTCTCTTCTTCTTCCTTTCTCGTGTGGTATCTTTTGAGATCAACCTTTTGCTTACGTTTAATGCCCTTTTGTTAGCAGACAATGAATTAAATTTTAATTAGGTGTGGTTTTTAAATTGAACTAATTTATTTGTCATAGATCAGTTCTTTTATTATTTAATAAAGTGGATTCGTTTATTTATTCTATTTGGCCTTCCTTGATTCAATGGTTAAAGTTTTCTTCATGTGTTACCAATAATTGGTTTACTATTATTTTCCAGTCAAAATTTGTACTACTAACGTTAGAGAAATAAGTTTTAGTTTATTGATTGGAGGGTGATGCGTAGAAGGTACATGCTTTAGTTCGCTTGTTTTCTCCTAGTGCATATTTAAACATGCTTTAGTTTGCTTGTTTTTTCCTAGTGCATCTTTAAAGCAATTTGAATGTTGTTTCTCTTCATACCCATATATTGATTTACACCGTCTTTGCGTGTCTATTGAAATTATTTATTCTCCATTTGATCTATATACAGATTGCAAGTCATAACCTCAGATCTTGATCAATATCTACTTGTACTGCGAAGCATTGTAAGTCTTGTATATATAATCAATGCGACCAACAGAATTCTCGTAACGAGAAAGACAAGCAAAACCTCCCTACTTCCTTTTCATTACCATGTCGAGTAATGGCCACGAGAGCTGGCACATTCTCCTTCCCTCCTTCCAACTTATCCATTATTTTTTCTTAGTTTTTTTTTTCCAAAAAAAAAATGGAGCCAATCCAACCCCACCGAGACCGGTAAAAAGTATTTATATTAATTAAAAGAATAATATTGAGATTGTAATTTCCTCATTTTTTTTAAAAAAAAAATTGGGTATGACTTTGAAAATAAGTAGGCCAGATAAATACTCCTTGTCAATCTCAAATCTTTCCCAATTCAATTTTACGTTAGAAACTTTCGATTTTTTTTGCCCTTTTTTTTTATTCAGGTAAAAAAATAAAAAAATTAAAAAATTAAATAAATCAAAAAATATAAAGAAGGTTCATGGGAAGGGTAAGTGTCCTCCTATTTTAGGAGGAGACAACCTTCTCTTCTCTTCTCTTTCCCCCCATCATCTCTTATCATCCTCACTCTCCCTCACACACTTCTCCCTCCCCCCTACCCCATCTTCTCTCCTTCTTCCTTCCACCCTAACAACACTTCTCCCCTCTTCCAATTCCCACCACCATGTCTCATCTTTTACGATGGCGCCGCCTCGGCCACATCGCCGCCCGATCCCCATCCCGATCCTTCCACACCTCTTCCCTACCCCCCGCCCCGCCTTCTTCTTCCACCTCCGCAACCTCTGGGACGGCGTCGGCGGCGGTGGTGGTGGTGCCGCCGTCGGACGAGACGTCGCACCAGCTGCCCCGGAGGATCAGGGCGGAGGCGAACTGCCCCCGCTGCTCCCAGCAGATGGAGCTCTTCTTCTCCAGCCGGCCGCCCCTGCCGCCGGACCACCGCTCAGTGGCCGGCCCCGCCGCGCCGTTCCAGGCCGTTAACCTCTGCCCCAACTGCAAGACCGCCTTCTACTTCCGGCCGTACCAGATGGTCCCACTCCAGGGCAGCTTCGTCGAAATCGGCCGCGTCAACCGCGAGCCGCGGAATCCGGAGAAGCCCGACGGCGGCGGCGGCGGGGACGGGAGCAGGGGGACTTGGAGGACTACGCGACGCGGCTTAGGGCGTCGTTCTACAAGACGTTTCGGACGTACGCAGGCGGGGGTGGTGGCGGCGGTGAGCCGCCTGAGAATTGGCCGACCGGCGGGAATGGGTTGGCAGTGCAGGCGCCCCCGACTCCCCCTTTTCCTCCGAATTTGAATGTGGTGAGGGCGTCGGGGGACGGAGGCGCAAACGGTGAGGGGAAGGAAGGGGGTGGGGTGGTGGGTCGAATTTGGGGAAAGATTTGCCGACGCCAAAGGAAATTTGCAGTGGATTAGATAAATTTGTCATCGGCCAAGAACGGGCTAAAAAGGTAATTGCCTTCTTTTGCCTCTAGAATCTGTTTTCAGATTCTAGGTCTAGTAGCTGTGGAAATTCTATTGCTGCAAGATTGTTAATGTTCTTGAATCCGGGCAATCGTGTCGGGGTGTTTAAATTGTCTAAGTATTTTTTTGTGATAGTTTGCTGGATTTTTACCACCTCCAGAATGTGTTAGTTTCTAAATACAATCTCAGCACCAAAGAAGCAGTTTCTTAATGGATTTGAAGGTAGCGGTCCATATTTGAGAGTTTTCAAGTGCATTGGATGTTTTAGATGAGATTGTGCATGGTGCCCCCGTAATATACCTCTTTTATTAAGGTAGAAAAAAATTAATTAGCAATAAAGATGAGGAAATTGCTGATGGCGAAAAGAAAGTGATCATGTTCTACTCGCATTGCTTGCAAAGAACATACTTGTCGAAAGATCTAATTGTAGCCTCTCATGTTGTCTACTTTATAAACTGATAGTACCATAAACAATATGATAAAAATTGAATTATTTTATGCACTCCCTCTCTTTGGGTGAACTATAACATTGTCTTTTATTTTCATGTTATTTCTGTATCCTTCGTATTATTGTTGATAAATTGAGTATAATCACAGCTAAGTTAATTTTTGCATGTTCAGATATTGTCTGTTGCTGTATACAATCACTATAAGAGGATTTATCATGCATCAATGCAAAAAGGGTAATGATGAAGACTCGCAAGGCAACATTGTTTTTCCTTTAACTGATTTTACTTCATTGTGAAATTTTTGTTTCATTCTTCTCATGCTGTGTTATCCACTAGTCACCAATGTCACTCACTTTGGGCTTACCATCTACTCATGCCCTTAGGGTTTGTAATTGTTAATCTTTGTTGCATGATTACTTTGCACAAGAGATACATTTTTGTTTTCTTTTTCTCTTTTGTGTCCTCATATTGGTATTTTTGGAAATTACTTCTTAGATCTGAAATGGAATCAGGAAATTCCGAGATAGATAATGACGATATTGATTTAGTGGAGCTTGAGAAAAGCAATGTACTTTTGATGGGTCCAACTGGCTCAGGTATGGCTGACTATTTGGAAATTAAAAGTAGACTGCTGTTTAATGGCGTAGTCATCACCTTGATGCTGCACCAAAATAGGTGTTTTTTAAAAAAAATTTTAAAAAAATCTGATATGTGGTTATTGGAAACAATCTCGCCTATTTATTGCTTTATATATTGTCCTATATTGACACCTGTGAGGAACATTCCTGAGCTTCTTCAATAAAAATTCACGCTTGTATACTTTATTCTACTTCATTTTAAACAAATGAACATCTTACTGTTATTGTTTTAGAAATTATTAAATATGATCTAGAATTAGATAATGAAACATTTTAATACTTCTTTAAAAAAGGCGACCACTGCTGGAAGGGAAAATTTGTGAGATTCAAAAATAATTTAGTTGGACATTCAATACTTACTACATATTAGTAGAAGTGTGCCTATTGATTTTTAATTTGGGTTAACCATGTTGAAAGGGTGATTGGATAAATTAATTTGCACTTGGGCAAGTTATTATATATGGCATCAGAGCAAATTCGAGACTATATATGATAATAGGTTGGGCTAGATATGGGCTAGGTCCGCTGACCGAAAGGAATTTCGAGAATATAACTTCTTGGTAAGTGAATTAGAACATCCCTGAAAAATTAGTCATATATCTGATGTCTATTGGGGTAAGATTTGGTATACTAGTGAAGGTGTGCGAGGGTGTGCTTGTAGATCTTCTTGGGTTAACTATCTTGGAGGGATCACTTAGGCTTATTAGGTAGATTTCGTACTGGTTGTTGTAAATACCATAGATTTTTTTAGAAATGAATAGTGTAAGACTATAGTTCATATCTTTTATGATATTTCCATACCAACTTTCTCAAAACTCTGGCCTTCTGTGCACAAGAAATTTTCTGTTTTGTGTGGCCATTGATAAGTACCCTCTTTTATATGATCATGATCACCATATTATGAAAAATGGAAAAGTGAAAGAGAAAGGCCATGCTTATCATTTTTGCATTCACCATGAAAAGCATATGGAAAAAAAATTTCTCCTTTTTGTGGTGAAATGGTGAATTTTCTCTCCCATAGATGCATCTGATGCTTCTCTCTCCCTTTCTCCCTCCATTTTGCAATCACTGTACATTGCATGAAATTTTTTTGACTTATTGTTGCTTTAATGAATTCACTATAAGCCAATTAGATTTTGCTTACACGTTATGCTGTTGGGTGTAAGGACAGGGAAGACGTTACTTGCAAAAACGTTAGCTCGATTTGTAAATGTCCCATTTGTAATTGCAGATGCAACAACTCTAACCCAGGCAAGTTCATGATTGTAGTCTGGTATTTCTTTTGAATTTGACAAATAAATGTGATTTTATCAGGTTCTTGGTGATCTGACTAATGACCCCCTGAAAATTGGGGTTGAATGTTGACTCGGCATGGAAAAATTATGTTCTGTTTTTTTTTTGGGTTTGTGTATGCTGTTCCTCTAGATTTTTGATTTTAGTGGATAGTGGCTTTGTTGGTATTGTTGCCAAATATTAACTTATGATCATCCATGTTAACAGGCAGGATATGTTGGCGAAGATGTAGAATCAATTTTGTACAAGTTACTGACGGTATGTATAATGATATTTCAATTGTCTGCCTCACATCACGTTTTTTGTATGAAGTTTAAACTTTGTCACATGCTCAACTGTGCACCATTGATCAAATATATGGTGGATTCAAATCTTTAATGTTTAGTTGGAGCGAATCACTTACTACTCATTGGCGTTTGACTTATCATCATCTATCATATTCAAGCTAGACGAGGGTTGATAAATATTTTGTATCTTCAATTGATTGTTTCAAATCTGAATCAAAGACAGCCAACTATGCAGAAACAGAATGACAAGTTTTTATACTGGTGCATCTCCTACTGCAATCAACTGTTAAAAGATATAATGGGCTAAGGCTGAAGCTTGCTTCATCACTATTTTTGTGTCATCTAAACTGTAAATAAGTTCAATAAAATGATTGTTGACTGATAATTGCTAATAGATAATCCAGTTTTCATTCACTTGCAAGCTGATAATAATGGTCTTTGTGCTATATTTTAACTAAATTCTATTTAGATTTGGTCAGTGAAGTCCATTGTCTCCATGCCTCCAAAGAAGTTTCTATTTTTCAGCATAGCACGTAAAAAGTTGCCACCCTGTGTTTGGTATATTATATTAAAAATTAATGTTTGCATGCCGTTTTCGTCATTTTCATATGATTAAGTTTTGTTTAATCTGCATCTTAGGTTGCAGATTTTAATGTTGCAGCAGCTCAACAAGGCATCGTCTACATTGATGAAGTGGACAAGATAACTAAAAAGGTTTTTGAGTTTTTCATGGGGGGCACGCATAAGATAACTGCACTTGCAGTATATGGTTATGTGCTTAATCTATTTCTATAATATCCAGGCAGAAAGCATAAATATAAGCAGAGATGTGTCTGGAGAAGGTGTTCAACAGGCATTGTTGAAAATGCTGGAAGGAACGGTGAGTTTATTATAGCCTGCTATTCAAAATGCTTTCTTTTTAGTATTCTTTAGAGGCATTAGTGATTGGTTGAACTCAACTAATTCTCTTAGTCGGATATGATGTTCATGAACTATCTCTTAAATGTCAGGTTTTTATATCTAAATCAGATATAATCCATGTTCCTGAAAATGGAAAACATATACATGTTTATTCATTATTATCTTCTTCTGCTAACTTTGAAATAAATGGGGGTGGGGACATGGAGCCTATTCTTCGCTTCACTCAATCAGAGACTATGCTTATACTCAAATTGTAAGCATTGTACTTTTCAACGCACTCTCTATCTGCATTTTCTTCGTCTTCCTCTAACCTTTTTATTGCGAGGTTGCAAATTGATTGCCTTTTCATCATGCTTATGGGTCTCTGTTGCACATATCCCACTTGTCTTGAGTGGTTTTCACTAACATTATAATAAATGATGGCTCTCTCAACAAATATCATGTAACACAATTGAGCATCCAACCACCATGAAGTGTATTACTCCACATCCATCTCAACATTCTCATCTATGCCTCCCCCAATTTGTCAGTGTCAATTTCCTTAGTAGCCTTCTAACATTCAACTGCCCATACAACATAGCAGGCAACATCTCTTTAATTGTTGTAATTGAATGTCTTTTTGCCATTGATTTGGTGTGTTAGACAGTCAATGTTCCTGAAAAGGGTGCCCGGAAACATCCACGTGGGGATAATATACAGGTTACTGTGTGATTTATTTTTGTTTTTTCTTTAGTTTATTTCTTATGGCTTTATCATTTGTTATCTTTTGTATTCTATAGAGTGTTTGATTTTATTCTTTCAATTTCATTCTGCCATTCAGATTGATACAAAAGATATTCTGTTTATATGTGGTGGTGCTTTCGTTGATCTGGAAAAAACCATTTCGGAAAGGTACAGTCTTTTGTCAGAAATGACACCTTTAAAATGTTGAAGACTTCAGTAGTTAACCTAGACTTAATGATGGACCTTGGTGTAGACGGCAAGATTCTTCTATTGGTTTTGGTGCGCCTGTTAGGGCAAATATTAGAACAAGTGGACCTACAAGTTCTGCAGTGGCATCATCACTATTGGAAACGGTATTACTTGTATCTTGCTTTACATAGAAGACACTGCTTACTTGCAAGCAAGTTGGGGATAAAAACTGTAGCTTTTCTTCACAGGCTTTCAGCTTTGTACTCAAATCTGAAAGCTCCACTACATACACAGGTTGAAAGCGATGACTTAATTGCATATGGACTAATTCCCGAGTTTGTTGGACGCTTTCCTATCTTGGTTAGTTTATCAGCCCTCAATGAAGATCAACTTGTTCAGGTGATTCCTTTCAATGTTTCTTTTTTATCTCATGTTCCCTGAAGATAAACTTAGATATTTGTTTATTTTTTATTTTATTTTATTTTATTTTTGTTTGTAAAAAGTTTTAACATCCGCCCTTCTCCAGGTTCTCACGGAGCCAAAGAATGCTTTAGGAAAGCAATACAAGAAAATGTTTAGCATGAATAATGTAAGCTGTGAAAATGTTTGGACCTTAATATTTTATCTTTAGCATTGGTTGATTCACTAAGTTCATTTTCTGCAGGTTAAGTTACATTACACAGAGTTTGCTTTGGGGCTTATTGCCAAGAAAGCAATGGCTAAAAATACAGGTGCACGGGGCTTACGGGCCATATTGGAGAATATTTTAACTGATGCTATGTATGAGGCAAGCTCATGAGGTATAACTAACATTTCACTTTTGTTGATAACCTAGGAATGTCTTATGAATTAATGGGCAAAATCTTGACAACAAAAAAAATTGATAAAACTGACTAAAGAGATTTTCAACGTCCAGCACTGGCCGTTGGATCCTGATTATGAAAAGTTATCTCATGTTTTTAAATTTTCAATAGTTGTTTTAAAGATCGATAATTTAAACTACTTATTTCGAAGCTAACTTTAAAGACCAAAAAGCGCACTATGTGCGGTAAACAAAATGTGTATAAACATTCATGTGTTCATTTTGAAGAAAGGAGTTTGTTTATTAGGATAACAAGCAGTTTATTTATCTTAACAAAAGTTAAGTTTGTGTGCAATTTCTTTATCTGTGATGCTTAAGGCTGTTGGTTTATGATTATGTAAGCTCGCATAATTGATGATGAACTATATTGCCATTGATTTTCAGATTCCAGATATTAAAACGGGAAAAGACAAAGTAGATGCAGTTGTGGTTGACGAAGAGTCAGTTGGTTCCGTTCAGGCTTCTGGTAGTGGAGCGAAGATTCTTCGTGGCGATGGAGCATTAGATCATTACCTCTCTGGAATAAAATCAAGGGATCGGCCGGTACTTCCTTTTTTTCTCTACTGTTTTTGTTACTTGTCATTGATATCTTAGAATGGCAGCCTGTATTAACTTTCTATGTCACGGAGACTTAAGACCCATGTACTTGTTGCTACAAAACGAATGTTTGGCCTTGATATAATCAGAATTGGTTTGTTGAATTTATTGAATATGTTAATCTGTTCGACAGTATTTGATGAGTTGATTTGGTAGTTGAAAAACTGTTGAACAACGTTTTGATGATAGGTTGTTAGTAAGTTGCTTTAGCTATTTAGTAATGAGCCAACTATGTTGACTATTCTGCAGGTAAACGCTGAAGATACCCGAGGTGGCGAACTTGGTGAATCTGACTTGTCAAGTAGAGCAGCGAGTATGTAGAAGAAATCTATGAAGAACATGTAAATTACCCATAGTTCATTTTTTCTAATTATTGTAGTTAACGTTGCAATGGGGATCCTTGTTGATAAAGCAAAATGTAGCATGCTAATTTTGTAATTTAACAATTTTAAATTTTCAATAATTTGTAGCTTTCCTGTAATTCTCATTGATTTTTTTAAAAAATAAGTTGTCTTCGTTTCTTTGATTTGAAACTTGCGAACAATAGATAGCTGTCTTCCCATTGGTAAATAGCCAGTTCGGATGCCTTGACAAAGGAAATTTTTTGAAAAAAAGTGATGGCATGGCTTTTAATTTGAATGTTTGAGAAAGCTTACGGCCTGTTAGGTATCAAAATTATTTTAGTTTTTTTTAATAAAAAATTAAAAAAAAATTTATATGCGGGAGTTGAAAAAATGATTTTGGAAATAGGCATATTTTCTTTGAAATTACAATTAAGTGTTTTGGAGTGAAAAAAACATAAAAAAAAAGTTTTCTGTCTTTTTTTTGTTTTTTGTTTTTTTGTTCTTTTTTTAGGCGATCATCAACCACACCCACTTAATACACCCAAATAACACCGATCTCACAACCGACCCACTGACCAAGAAAATTAAGAGAAGATGGGTTGTCCCCAAAAAAAAGAAAAAAATTGCCCAAGTCGTTATCTTGGAAAAGAAAATAGGTCTACCCTCTATTTTTTTAGCATTTTATAAAAATGGAACACATTATTTATTATACGTTCTCCCAAACATCTTTTTTAGCCCTTTTATATTTGTATTTCATATGTTAACAGAAGAATTGCTTTCAATAATGTAAATAAACACCTAATTGATTTCTATTTTTACTTGACTAGTATCATAGATTTGCCATATTAAGAAATCCCTCCACATTTAATAATTATGCATAATTTTTACTCTATCCAGAAATTTCTCCATTTTTATAATTATGTATAACCTCTCCAAATCTAGTCGCCAGTCTAGTCCAATCTGCCTTACCCAATTTATTATTTAAAGGAAATTACCAAATCCAACCTTCACTTAGGTAACCGTATTTTAGGCAATTTTTCTTTTCTTTTTTTGATAATTAGCCCCGGTTTCTCAACCACTTAGTAATATAAAAAATATTCTCCTTTATTTTTTGTAAAAACTCTATAATTTCCTTTCAATTTTTATATTATTAAAAAATTAATTATGAAATCGCTAGCCACGAAAAGGGAAAAGTTACAATTATGGCAATGTTGCCCTCCAGATTAACTTGGGAAAATAAATAAAAACTAAATCAACCCAACCATTTTAAATAATCCCTGGCATGAACCAATTTATTAAAAAAAATTCATACAAAAGTAAGGTCAACACCATTTGTCGGTTACATGGTTGGAAAAATCAGAATTGGAATCGGAATCGGTCTAAATTGGCGAGGAATCAATCTACTTAAATTGGCCTGAATCGGTCATATACAAAAATTTGACAACTTATAACATAAATACATAAAATACATAATTATATAATTTCTCAACACAAATACACAAATTTATAGTTTAATACAAGTATAAAAGAGCATCACTATTTATCATCACAATACCACAATTTCATAAGTGTAACATTTGATATATCATCATTTGTGTTCTATCAAATGATAACAACAAGACATTAATACAAGTCCACAAAATGAAGGTTTAGTACAATTTTACTTAGTGATTACTAAATCATCTAATTCATCTGAAGCATCTTCGGAGTCTGAATCATTATCACCAATAGGAAGAGTAGAGCTATCATCTGCATCAACACGAGACCCTTACGTAAAAGGAGGCATAGAACTCCCACTCATATGAAGTCCCTCAGGTCCAGGAGGCAAAGACAAATTATGTTGGGAGTCAATATGTACATCAATATCAACATTTTGTCCACTAGGAAGAGGAGGCAAAGAAAAACCATCAGACGTAGTAGAACACGATCCAATTGCAGTTTTCAATGTGTTGCCACTTTCATTTGCTACAAAGGCCTCTTCGTCTGCACCATCATTGTTGCCAACATTGGTACCAAAGAAATCATCCTGCATAAAAAAAGTCATACCCTATTTATTTCAATTCAAAAAAAATTCATACACAAAATCATAAATGTGATGTAAGCTTTATTTAAACATACTGATGGTGATTGGTTGCCCCGTTCTCCAACCCACTCATCTAATGAGTCTTGTAAACTCAAATGTTCACTAACTGCATCATATTTATGCCTCCATCTCAACTCTTTTTCTTTTACCCGCATGTTGTAGTGAACATATACAAGATCATTTACTCTCTTCCTTGCAAGTCGATTTCTTTTTTTGGTATGTACTTGGTCAAAAGTGCTCCAATTACGTTCACAACCCGATGATGATGAAGTTTGACTAAGTATTCTAATAGCTATCTTTTACAGTTCAGGGCAGCTTATACCATGTTGCTCCCACCATGATGCTACATTTGACAAAGTGATTTACTTATAAGCTTGCTATAAAAATGAAATGTGGAGAAAGGTGGATTTTACCTGGATGAAGGATTTTTCTATTGGTAATTGCAAGAGAATGTCCAAAATCTCCTTTTGCAGATACAAAATCAGCCCACTAAAAAATATTTAAACAAAATTAGTAATCATATTTAGTTATACATAAACATTTATATATATAAATTAAAAATAATAGTATCCTGACCTGCAAAGATGCCATGGATCGAGCTACCTCATCGAGTTCCAAACGACAAATGACATCATTGAATGCACGATACACCTCACTTGGCTACAAAATTATTCCCAATCAAACACAAGCAATATAAAATTGTTAAAAAAATCATAAAGTTACGTAAGTCAAATGAGAACATACAATGGTAAAGTCAGGGTGATAACGAGTTTGAGGATTAAGCATATATGCTGCAGCATGAAGAGGATGACAAAATTGATTCGCCCATCTCTTGGTAATGATATCAACAAATAACTTGTATCGTTCTACTTTCATGTCATGTACCTCTTTTATTTTTTCTATAGTCTTTTGCATTTCATCATAAACAAATGGCATCGAAGGTCTTTCATCACTATCCACCAATCTCAAAAATCGAACAAGTGGCTCAATTGTTTTATGCACAAATTCCATCTTCTTCCAAAATTTTGCACTTAAGACAATATTTTCAGCTGCTATTCCATCCTCATCTTTTGCAAACTTCGATGATGAATACATTTCAGAGACAAACATCTTTTTCAATGCCTGCTTATGTTCTAGGAAGCTAGCAATCGTCAAAAAGTGAGTAGCAAATCGAGTAGCCCCAGGCCTTACCAATTCATGCCCATTTGTAAAATTATTTCTCATAAGAGCCAACAACAATGAGTGGTTGTATATTAGTTTTGTGACTTTTTGTGCATTCATAATGCATGTTCCAACTTTCTTGATTTTTGCAAAGTCCTTAAGCATCAAGTTTATACAATGGGCAGCACACGGAGTCCAAAATAGATGCGGTCTCTTATGTTCTAGCATCCTCCCGGCAGCTTTGTATGCCGAAGCATTATCAGTAATGACCTGCACAACGTTTTCCTCCCCAACTTCTTCTACTACTTTATCCAGTAAACTAAACAAATACATAGCATCCTTTTTTTGTCTGAAGCATCAACTGATCCAAGGAAATACATTCCTCTTGGGCAGTAAACTAGAAAGTTGATCAGAGTTCTACCCGATTGATTGGTCCACCCGTCAGACATAATAGAACAACCTGTTGTCTTCCAAGATACTTTTATATCCTCTAAGCTTGCATTTATAGAAGCCACTTCATCAGTAAGAAGTTTACCTGACAAAGAACTTCTGCCCGGAGGTTTGATCCCTTGATCACCGTATCTACCTGCCACATCAATCATTTTATGAAAGTAAGGCGACTCTACAACATGGAAAGGAATGGCACAGTGATAGAAGAATCGAGCAATGGCTGTGTGCAATTGCTCTTTTGCTTTCTTTTCTATTGCCGTAGAAATTCTCATTTGCTTTGATGGATTCTTCTTCTCATTTTCAACAAAAGATGTCTTCCTCTTCCCAGTAGACTTAGAGCACCCAACACTTTGCTCCCGAACTTCCATCTCTTCCATATCCGAGTCATTCAAACCATATGAACCTATTTCTTCTCTAATCCTTTCTTTTTCTTTTTTGGCCTTTTCCACACTTTTGAAATAATCTTTCATTTTTTGTACATCTGTTTCAGGAACTTTCTTACAAGCAGCAACATTTCCTTTGATTCCAGCAATATGTTGCTTGAAGCGATATACCCCTTCCACTTATGATTTTTTTGCAAAAGTTACAGGTGACTTGCTTCTTAGATGCGTCAACTGGTGTGCCATATTCCCAACCAATATCCATCTTCCCTATGACAAATCTGGTACTGATAAAAAATACAGTAACCGCTAAATTCAAAATCTAAGTGAGTGCCATTATAATTGAGATCAACCATCATAATTTAGATAATATATACACAACATGAATATTCATAGAACATAGCATGTATAACTAGTAGGGAATTGGACATGACATATGAATGAACTGATTGGCTCAGCACAGAGATCAGACAACGATTCAACAAGTTAGTCACAACAGCTAAATAAGCTGTCAACCAAACAGTTAACATTAAAGATTAGACTCGAATCATTTAAGCCCACATCAGAAAAAAACTAGACCTAGCAAGTTTCTAGAGTTCCAAATCAGTTATAAAAATGGAAATATATACTAAAACCAGAGTTTATGGAACTATAAATCAGTTCTAAAGTGGACACATACATGTTCGCATATCACCAACCAGGTTTCTTGTTTTTTGTAAAACCAGCAACCAGATTGAGATACAAAATGATCCAAACCACTCTAGCTAATCAATCACTAAGATTAGCACTAATTTTTTATTTATAAAACAATCAAATCCTAAAACCAGCAACCAGATTTAATTACAAACAGATCCAAATCACGGTAGCTAAGAACAACATTAAAATTTTTATTCAGACAACAATCAAGTCCTACAACCAAGAACACATGGCAACATATAACTAATTAAAAAAGGCAGCAAAGGAATCAACAAACATGCTATGTTCTATGAAAGGAATCATACAAAGGAATCAGCAAAGGAATCATACAAATTGCAGAAACAATCAAAATTTACAGCAGCTAAATATCAAAATTTACAGCAAAAAAAATTTTGCACATTGATGAAAATTTTCAAACAAAAATTGCAACTTTACAGAGGCGGCGGCGGCGGACGGGCGAGGTCGGCGGCGGATGGGCGAGGTCGGAGGGCGGAGGCGAGGTCGGAGACGGAGGCGAGGGCGGAGGTGGAGGCAAGGTCGAGAGGCGGAGGTGAGGTTGGCGAGCGAGCGGCAGAGGGAGGGATCAGCGGCGAGGAATCGGGGTGATTTTAGGTTTTTAAAATGTAAATTCTAATTTTACCCATGCTTAAATAATATATTTAATATCATACCTAGGGCATTTTAGTAATTTACCTATAAAATCCGATTCTTCCCGATTCACCCGATTCCAAATCGGTTTTGAATCGGTCGGAATCCGGGTGAATCGGCCGATTCCGAGCCCGATTTAGCTCCAACCGATTCGACGCCTAAATTGGCTCGGATCGCTCCCGAGCCGATTTCACCAATAGTGGTTGGTTGGCTGGCTGAACTAGCCCTTGCCCATGGCGGGAGTGGTCTAATGTAGCCGGTTTAGGGCAGCTCTGATCACTACGGATGTCAATAAGCCAAGTTGGCTCACAAGAAATTTACGTTTGGTTTGATTTAGTTTAAACTCATACTTAATAATTTTTTGTTTGTGAGAAAGCTGGATTTGAAATGATAGATGGTTGAACTCTGAACAAAACTTGAATTAAGTGCAATGGTTAGATTGGCTTTGCTCGAAACTCAAGTTTGATGGGTTTGAGCTTAAGAAAATGCTCGAATCAACTCGGCTTGTACAAGTTCATGTAAGTTAATAACTTTTATAACAATTACTTACAAGAAAGTATTTCTAGTATTTAACGTGTTTTTTAATTATTAACTACTAAGCTAGTTTGATAATGGTAGTATTTATGCTTACCCTCAATTACCTTTTTCCAAAAATAAATTTTTATAAATATAACTTATCAAATTTACACTAAATTGCTAAAATATAGAGATTGTGGTGACCATGCTCACTAGTTAATTAGTAAATTATTATTTGCTTACTAATAATTGGAACATGTAGCAATTATGAATTACTTATTAATGGATATATAGTGTTGCTTACTATTAAGTGTCAAGAACTTACTACTTATAAGGATATAATCAAACTAAGTCATTTCTCAAACAAAATGTGTTTTCAGTTTAGCTTGAAAGAACGTATATGTATAAAAAACGTATTTATTTTAAACTTTTATCACTTTTGCTTATGAATTAAAATATCTTAACATAAAATATGACTTTAAACTTAGTGGAACTATTAAATTGTTCAACTTGACTCAAAATTTAATTAAATACAAACCAAACATGATCAAGTTGTTTTGGTCTGCTAGCCTGATCCAATTTTATAATTTATGAAACTTAACCCCCATTGGGGTATTTAAGGAAATTTGTTTCCCCCTTAACTAGTGTTAGTGGTTACACATGAATCTTTCACTAGTGAATAATTTTATTTTTTTATTTTCTTGATAAAAGCTTTTTTAAATTACATATTATTATTTTGTATCTTAATTTAGAAAAATATTGGAAATTACTGATCTAGAGGTTACCAGATTAGGTCATTCCAATTGCCATGGTCTCAAATGATGGGGTCGACCTGAGCCGAGAGCAGCTAGATCTAGCGCACACAAGGTTGGTTGATGGTCAAAGGGCAGCCATGGGTAGGGGTGTAAATGAGTCGAACTAAGCCGAATAGGTATGTTTTTAAATTCAACGTGATTTTTGACAAGCAAGTTTGAGTGTTAAAAATGACAAGCTTTGGTGTATTATGGGTCGAGCCATGCTCGTCTAAAATTCATGGTATTTGAACTTAGCTTGTGTTTGGCTCGTTATGTTTTTGAGCTGAGCTCAAGCCGAATGAATGTTTGTGCTTGACTCGTGCTCAGTTTATATAAGATCAAAAAAAAATTTCCAACAACTCTGTTCATTATTCAACGAACTATACATTTCGAACCGAGCATTTTTTCGAGCACAAAATTAACAAGTACAAGTTCAAGCCGAATCGAGCCGAACGTAAAATATTTGCGAGCAAGTTTGGCTTGTTTACATCCTTAGCCATAGGTAAGATTGGTCATCGCCAAAACACGGTCCAATAAAATAATTATTTTTAGGTTGAGTCGGCCAAATATATTTTTAAGAATATTTTAATCACACAGACCAATCAATAGGTGTGTGGTTTTGATGATTACGCAATGCCTCGAACAAGTTGATTTGTAGCTTTACGGCGTTAGTCGTATATACGCGGTAAAGTAGAAATTTTAAACTGGACAAGACAAAAATAAAAACAAGAATTAATTTAAAATGATGGACGGGCTGCTTGGGGTTTTATTCGCAAGATTAATATACATTTTGGCCCATTAATTTTATAAGCGGGTAGGTACCATGTGATAATAATTGATGTATTTTAAGACGAACATGTTACGTGACACGATATCGTTTATATAATTAATTGTTTTACAATTTTTTATATAATTATACTTGTTATTAATATATTTCATCTTGTCATAATATTTTAGATCTTTTGGATAAGCCATAATAGCATGATTATCATAATATACGATTGCCGGCTCATTAGCACTTATAGCAATTCTACAAAATAAAATTTAAAAATACTATGATTCAAACTTTTTACCTAAAAACTAAAAAACTGAAGATTATTTTTAATATTACCATTGGTGGGAGAATTCGAACTAGCTATCAAATAAGGTGAATTTTTATTGTAATGACAAAACTACACATTAGTTGGTTTTAAAGTAAAATAATAAAATAAAATAACCCAACCCAAACAATAAAAATAAAAAAATAAAAAATTTTGTTTTAAGTGTAGGCGGCGGGCCGCCTCTGGTCAATCTAACCACCCCTAGGCTAAGGGCAGTCGGGTGGCCTAAGAGCAGCCAAGTCTAACCTTTGGAGGTCAAGGATAACCAAATAGGGGGGCCAAATCCAGCCTTCCCTAGGCTGAGGGTGGACCGCTTTCCACTTAGTAGGAGCCTAGCTAGTTTGGCTATCTTAGACCAAGGGCTAGCTGGATACAACAGCCCCAAGACTAGGGGCCATCGGCAATATATATTGTGAGATCCCTCAACTTAATCCCACATCTAATACTTACTGGGAGAAGATCTTGTTATAAGTGGGAATGGACTATAGATCTTTAACTTCCGGGGTACCCATTTTAAAGAAATGACTTAGCCCATTACGTTGTACTTTGGGCTGGGTCGTTACAAATGGTATCAGAGCCGACCTGGTTCCGTGTTAGATGGTGGGATGGACTAGGAACGCCGGCTAGGCTGCCGGTCACAGGCCGAAAGGACGTGGGCTAGGGCTAGCAACGGGCCAATAATAGGCATTTCGGGGACAATTTTCTGGGTGGATTGTGAGATCCCTCAACTTAGTCCCAAATCTAATATTTACTGGGAGAAGATCTTGTTTATAAGTGGGAATGGACTATAGATTTTTAACTTCCGGGGTACCCATTTTAAAGAAATGATTTAGCCCATTACGTTACACTTTGGGTTGGGTCGTGTATATATATATATATATATATATATATATATAATACTTTATTTTGAGTTTGTTTTAATTTTTAAGTAAGGGATCTTAGACAATTGGGAACCCCCCCCTCCCCCTCCCTCCAATTTTCTTAATTAGACTTTATTTTCCTACCATTTAGTGATATTAAAAAATTTTCTGCTCGTTAGTAAAATATGTGATGGGTAATACCTTCATTTATTTTTGAAAAAATACATTTATATATTTCACTAGGTGTAAACTTTCTCGTTAATTAATGCCAAATCGAAAAATACTTTGATTAGTAAATTATGCAGTAAATAATGATTTCATTTCTTTCCCCAAAGTCAGTAGTGGAAAGCGTTTCAGCATCCATAGATTAAATGCAACATCATCGGATCACTATGTATACTTGTCACTTTCATCAGCTTCAAGCAAATTACTAGAAGACAGAAATTGCCCAACTTTTTTTCTACTAGGAAAATTGCCCATCTATTTACATGTTCCTTAATTCAACTTCACATTCAACATGAATTTGGGCCTCCCAACACAATTTAGAGATTAACAATTTCTCGCACGAATCTGCTCCACTAATGAACATTAAAAACTAGAGTTTTTATGAGATGTAAGGAACATCATTAAATGATATTAGCTCGTTCCCAAAATAAAGCATAATAATCCAAAAAGGGGAAAAACCTCCAACAATGGGCCTAAAGGTCAGCTCCAAACCTAGGGGTGGGCGTGGACGTCTGAATTTGTCCGTCTGTCCGATGTCCGAAGTATGTCCGACCGAATTTGATCGACCGAATTCGACCGAATTAAAAACAAACCAAACATGGACATTTTTTTGTCCGACCGAACGACCGACCGAGTGTCCGATATTTAATAACAAACTTGTATGATCTATCTTCGAAAAAATATATATCACATTATAAACATAATGTAAAACTAATGATCTGAGTCAGGGTTTTATGCTTATGAACTGATCGGTTCAATTGTCGGTTCAAGTCGAGTATGTTTTAGAACATGTGTACTGAGTCGACGCTGGTCGGGTATACGAGCCATGAGGGTCATACGTGCCCAAGTATATGATGATAACATCATGAATACAACATAAAAGAATGATTTATCAAAATATATGAGAGTATGCCAATTATTTTTTTATTTTATATATAGTTGATCTTGGAATTAGTTTAGGTCATTTACCGCATTAGGACGCCTTACGGGGAATTTGGGTGGGTTATTAGTTATAGAATGTCATTATGATGTTGTAGTGTTTATTTTATTTTATAGAATTTTTTCTGATTTTATAGATTTTTTTAAGATTTATTCTGAGTTAGTTATTATTATTGACTCGAGACATTAGCGAGTCAAGTCTAATTTACGATATTACCATCAATCAAACCTCCGACCCATTCTCTTCCCCGTCCAAACCGCGCCGCCCCCTTGCATGGTCGCTGTCGCCGCCGCCGCCGCGTCGCCCGACCGCCGATCGTCGCCGCCAGGCCCCGCCGTGGCGTTGCCGCCGTCGCCCCGAGCGCCCCCGCCGTCGCCCGGCCTCCACGACGCCGGAATCGCCGCTCGTCGTCGATTCCGCCGCCGATACCCTCTGTTCGCGTCGTCGATTCCGCCGCCGGCGACCGTCGCCGCGGCCGTCTTTGACATTGCCAACCCTCCTACGGCGGTAGGTGGTGGCAGAGGCGGCGGCGGAGGAGGCAGCGGCTGCGGAGGTGGCGGCGGCGGAGAGGGTTTGGTCTGTCCGCGGACATTGCTTGGGCCCGACGGACAATTCGATGTCCGAAGTCGGTCGGACAAATTTTGTCCGACGAAATTTTGGACAAACGCGGACAATAATTCGTCCGATGTCTGTCCGACCGATGCCCACCCCTATCCAAACCAATGTTAATGAAAAAAATAATAATGAATGCCTCCAGCGTAAGGTCAGCTGCCTTGGGGCGGTGTGGCCGCCGCCTTGGGGCAGATCTAGCCATGGAGTGGCAAGTGGCAGGCTGGATTTGACTGCCTTAGGGTCGATCTGAATGTGCCCTGGTTGGGGGCAGCCCCACCGTGCAAAGCCCAATGGTAAGCGAATGTGGTTGCCCCCGCCCTTGGGGTGGTTGGATCTAGTTGCCGTAGGGCGACCGGGTCAGGCCGCACTAGGCCAAAGGTAGCGCCGCCCCACCAATGAGGTTGCCTAATTGCTTGGACCTGACCAATGTTTTTCTTTTAAAAAAATATTAAATACAACCATAATCGTTTAGATAATTTATTTATTTATTTAGTTTTTTCTTTTTCTAATAATTATACTTGATTCTCCCATAGTAATATCATAAAACAACTTCCTTTTTCTAGTAAAATACTCAAAAAAGTAAGTTTCAATACTAATCATGAAAAAGTCATAACTGATAGCCAAAGTTGATCCAAGACTTTTTTTCTTTTACAAAACCATTCTGAAACGCAACACCGCCAATACTTAACATTGTTAGTTTCAGTTTTAATGGCTTGGATCTTCTTTTTTGGGGTCCATGCCCCCCAACATTTTTTAGTACCAGCCATGTGGAGTTGGGAGAAATAAAAAGAAAATATTAAAATTTATTTTGTGACACAAGGAGTTGCATTATCATACAGGCCGCATAGTAGAATGCACCTTTTACTTTTCCTGTATCAAAACATTTTTGGGTGATCACCAGCTTCATTTTTTAGTTCAGCAAAATGGACCAATTTACTTGATCTACCCATAGGTAATATTTGTTGCACTACAGCATCATCAACAATACGGTTACGAGTTCAATTTGCAGCAGTTGAGGCGAACTTCTCCTTCCTCGTTCTCCTTTACATCAAATTGTTCCAATTTCATCATAGCCCTCTGGAAATCATAAAAGAACATACGCTTGTTAATGGTATAAGCATTTACAACATTACTCGTCTGAAAATTATCCATCAAAGTCTGGTCTGAGCTTAACAGGCCTGTGCCCATCTTCAAGGCATTGTAGTAGGCATTATCAAATGATGTATTTGTCTGATCCAATGCCACCTCTGTGTCGTCGCCAGCGTTGCAAGTCTGGGTCAGTGCTGCGGCCATTACCGAGTCCATTGAATGGTAGCTGTCGGCGTTCCGGAGGCGATCCTAGAAGGAGCAGCACCCTGCCACCCGCAGTGTATGTGCACCTAAGTTATATAGACACACACGTGTGTGTGTGTGCCAATTATAATTGTTGGCTATATTTTCAAAATTGTCTCTAAGAAGGAAGTTCAAAATATTTAAAATGGTGGTTACTTGTCACCACCATTTTCCTCCTTATAAAAATAAGAAAGTGAGAAAAAAAGACAGTTTTGACGTGGTAAGAAAATTATCAGAGTTTGTTTGATGTGGTTTAATCTGCAAGGTTGATTTTCGTACTTGATTTTAACCCAACTTGAGGATAATCTTTGCTTAATTTTATTGTACAATGTACATTTATTTATCTATTTTATCTTTATTGGGCTGTTTACTTGTGTTAATTTATTAATTAACATGAGTAATTTAATTTACAATAATAAATCAAGCATGATTTTTATTGCTATAATAACAAAAATATGAAATGAATTTTTTTTATCTAGTTTTGCTATTAGATGTCAAACTGCCACTCAAAGAATCTGATTTCCCTGACCTTTATCCTTCTTCATCATCTACCCATAGTTTCAAAACTCTTTTATGACTCCAAAAATCCCCCCACAATTCTTTGGTGGTATGAACAAAGTAATGAGGGAGATGAGAGAATTGACATGTGCGAAGGTAGTTATGTTAGTTGGTAAGGGAAAGGGCAAAATAGTAAATACGTAAGTTTGAATGTATATAAAAGGAGGGAAGAGGGCAAATGATGTATGTTTTTGAAATCTATGAATTGATCTTGTCTTTGGGAGGAAGCAACAACTACCTGCTGTTCTTCTTCTTCTTTCATCCATTTTTCATCTGAAATTCCCAATTCCAACTTGATTTGCTCTGCTTTGTTCTATTTTTGCTCTGCTTCGATCAGCTCCATGGCACCCTTGAAGCAACATAAGCAGCAAGGCAAAGGGAAAGATCTGGTCCTCAGTCCAATTGAGCCAGATCCTACCAGATTGGTATCAGAGCTGGAAGAGGGAGGAGGAGAATCTTCACCGAGATCCACTGAGATGACAAAAATGAAGAAAGTTCAAGCTCAACTTCTATCTATTTTTTTCTGAAATGACTACAAAATTCGATTTGTTATGAAATTCTAAAACTGAAATTGATGATAAAATTGTTAATGGAACAAAAGATCGTGCTGAGGGGAATACTCCTAGGATGTTTTGTGATAGAGTTGTTGCAGATAAGGAGAAAATGTTGATACGATCATCACTTCAACAAACTAGTGAGAAGCTGTGGAATTCGAATAGAGCAATGAATGATTGTAGTAGTTCGAATGCGCAAGATGATTGTCTGAAAGGATCTAAAATGTCTTTCCCTAAGTATGATGGTACTAAGGATCCTATACCCTGATTCAGAAAATGTGAGAAGTATTTCAAATTGCGTAAGATCAAAGAATATCTGAAGGTGGATTTGGCCAGCTTTCATATGGAAGATGATGCACAAATTGGTTTGATATGTTTCAAAAGCAACAAGAGGAGTTCGATTGAAAACAACTTAAAGAGGCAATGAATTTACTGTTTGGACCTACAGAATATGAAGACTTCTATGGGGATTTAACAAGACTGAAGCAGGACACATCAGTGAGGGACTACACTCTTACATTTAATAGATTAGCTACTAGAGTTGGAAGCATGACTGAAAAATAAAAAATTAGCAGTTATACTTGTGGACTTAAGGATCAGTTACGCATGGAAGTGAAATCTCAGAAGCCAACATCACTGTTAGATGCTCAGGGATTAGCCAAACATTTTGAACACAAGTTTGCTCGAGATAACAAGTATTTAGGAAGAATGAATAGATGGAGCAGTAATAACACTTCAATTGGGAACAGAAATAGTGAAGTACCTACAAGTAATAATGGAGAAAAGCTGGTTAATAAAAGCACTTACAATGACATCTCGGGGCACAGGAAGTTTACTGTAAAACAACTTCAAGAAAGGAAGGAGTTAGGTCTGTGCTTCAAGTGTGATGAAAAGTATACTGTTGGACACAAGTGTAAAAAATTATTCTAGATTGAAGTGGTGCCTGATGAAGAATTCTCAGAAGAAGAAGTGAGTGGTGATGAGAATTCCGAAGTTGTAACAAACTCTGCTGTGTCGGCCATATCCCTAAATGCTCTGACTGGAATGACGAACCTTGAACACAATGAGGATGTTGGGAAGAATAGGAGGACAACAAGTTACTGTCCTCATTGATTCAAGAAGCTCTCATAACTTCTTGAATAAAATGGTGGTGCAAAAACTAAAGATACCAATTCAGAGTAAGAGCAGCTTGAAGGTGCAAGTAGCTAATGGTGAACATATGAGTTGTGTGGGTAAATGTGTAGGGATTACAATGGACCTTCCAAAATATAGGATAGTATTTGATTTTTTTGTACTGCAGTTGGAAGAATTTGATGTGGTGTTGGGAGTATAATGGTTGAAAACATTAGGATTCATTGTTTGGAATTTTGAATCACCAACAATGTCTTTCAATGATGACCAAGGAACTGTTGAATTACAAGGTTTGGACATCTCTGGAAGTCAACTATGTGATAAGAAGCAAATGACATGTTACCTAAAGAAAAGAAAGCATGGATTACTTATGAGTTTGCAGTTGAAAGAAATTCCTAAGTCAATACAGCGTAAGGGGAAATTACAACAGTCACAATTGAATCAGTTAGGTAAGATTTTGGATAAGTATAATTCTGTATTTTAGATACCTACTAAGCTGCCTCCAAAAGAGTTCAAGATCATCGAATTCCATTGAAGGAAGGGACATTGCCAGTAGCCGTGAAATGCTATAGGTATCCTTATTTTCAAAAGAATGAATTGGAAAAACAGGTTAGTGACCTTATGGCAATGGGAGTTATACAAGTTACATCAAGCCCCTATTCATCACCTGTGCTATTGGTAAAAAAAAGATGGGAGTTGGCGAATGTGCATTGATTATAGAGCATTGAACAAGGTTACAATAAAAGACAAATTTCCAATTCCCAACATTGATGAATTACTTGATGAGTTACATGGTTCTTCCTATTTTTCAAAATTAGATCTAAGATTAGGATATCATCAAATCAGAATGCATGAGGAAGATGTGTACAAGACTGCATTTTGAACACACCAAGGTCACTATGAGTTTAAGGTCATGCCATTTGGGTTGTCCAATGCCCCTTCGACCTTTCAAGCACTAATGAATGAAGTATTTGCTGATTACCTCAAGAGATTCATCTTAGTTTTCTTTTTATGACATACTCATATATAGTTGTTTGTGGGAGGATCATTTGGAACACCTTAAACAAACCTTGGACAAGTTGTTAGTTCATGAGTTGTATGCTAGGAAGGACAAGTGCCAATTTGATTTGAGGAAGATACAATATTTAAGGCATATGATTTTAGAAGAAGGGGTGAGTGTCGACCTGGAAAAAATTGCAGCAATTAAAAATTGGCCAACTCCAAGATCTATAAAGAGTGTAGGGGGATTTTTAGGGTTGGCTGGTTATTACAAGAAATTTATCAACCATTTTGGCACAATTACAGCTTCTCTAACAGATTTGCTTAAGAAGGATGTTTTTAAGTGGAATCAATTGGCAGCAGACTCATTTGATAAATTGAAGATTGCCCTTACCCAAGCTCCTGTTTTGGCATTGCCGAATTTTGCATTACTATTTATGGTTGAGTGTGATGCTAGTGGAGTTGGCATTGGAGCAGTGCTCATGCAATGGAACAGACCTATTGCTTTTTACAGCAAGATATTGCATGGGCGACATATTCTCATGTCAACTTATGAAAAAGAAATGATGGCTCTAGTGTTGGCAGTCCAAAAGTGGAGGCATTATTTACTGGGAAGATCATTTGTGGTTAAAACAGATCACTCTAATTTGAAATTTTTATGGGAACAGAAAATCCATATCGTAACAGAAATGGTTGACAAAGTTACTAGGGTATGATTTTACTATAGAGTACAAGCCCGGCAAAGAGAATAAAGTTGTGGATGCTCTTTCAAGACAATTGGAGACAATTCAACCTGTTTAGGATAATGTTGTGAATGTAGCAACAACAGAAATAACTGCAAGAGATTCTCTGCTTGCCATTAAGGAAGTGATGCCAATAGCTGTGATTTCAACACCTATTCCAAGATGGTTGGATGAAATCAAGGAAGCATACACTTTGAATGGTGTCATTCAGTCATTAATAAGGAAGTGTATTGCCACAGAACCGTCATCAAATTGGTCTTTTAAAGAGGGAATTCTTTTCTATAAGGATCGAATTTATTTAGAATCTCAAATGAAGCTGATTTCCATTATCCTGAGAGAGTTTCATGATGGAACACATGAGGGCATTCAGAAGACTCTCAAAAGGTTGAGAGCAATTTTTTGTTGGTATCGAATGGTTCAAGATGTGGTGGCTCATGTAAAAAATTGTGAAGTTTGTCAAAGATTTAAGTCTTCCACATTAACACTTGCTGGATTATTGCAACCATGGCCAATACTAAAACAAATTTGGGCTAATGTATCAATCGATTTTATCACGGGTATGCCAAAAAGTCAGGGAAAAGATACAATTTTAGTGGTGGTAGGCAGGTTATCTAAATACAGTCATTTGTGGCAATTACTCATCCTTTATAGCAAATTTCATTGCTCAGGTATACTTTGATGATATTTTTAAGTTACATGGCATGCCCAGTTCCATTGTTTATGATAGAGATGCTATATTTACAAGTCAATTTTGGAATGAGCGGTTTAGTTTACAAGGAGTAGTATTTAATTACAGCTCAGCTTATCATCCA
>JAURVB010007842.1:0-13768 GCA_033002965.1 Piper betle | reverse complement strand
TCTCTAGTGGAATCCTATCAATTATTTGATCGCGTAGGCAATGGTGGTCTTGATCTTTTCCTTGTCATATCAAGGCCTCTTTCTAGCAAAGAGAAGCTAAAAAAGCTACTCAGATGAACATAAACTAGTGGAAGAGGGGGAGGTGGTGAAGTGCCCATTGGACTGTTGATCTACATCGCTACTCATCCTCATTCATTACTATCTTTTGGAAGTGGTCCATCTCAAGTCATCTACACAAACTCTCATCTATGCTCCTTGTACTTTAGTGGCTCCATCATGGCATGCCCATCAGATTCCTGCTGACATCTGCTAACATCTGGATCTGGTATGATATGGGATCTTATACCCATCTACCTCTGCTAGCACTACAACATGTCTTTGTCGCATCAAACTAAGCAAATAGTCTCATATCATGATAAAAATCCATAGAAATGACCTATCAGCTCAACCAAGGCCAATTCTACATATTTTTTATCAAGTCCTGAAAACATTGCTATGCAACTAACTTATAAAAAAACTACATGTAAAGAAAATAGATAGAAACATATCAGCCAACATGACTCGGATCAGTCTTTGCACACACATCACCTACAATAGTATCCTGTATCTTAATCGACCGAGAGTGTCTCTCATACCAAAAATTGTTACACCCCAAATTAGGTTCATGCTCGGGAACTGAATCAGAATGTCACTGGTTCCGATTAAGTCGGTGTTAAAATAATTATAGTGGCATGCAAGTATACATGGTCGAAATAAGTAATATAATGATAAATTCGAATATCGTTCCCACAAAGAGATGAATTTCCATAAATTTATTAAAGAAAATAAAATTAAGAGAAAAACAAATATAATTGACTTAACTAAATCTAAATAATAACTTTAAATAAAGAGAAGTTAAAATGATAAAACTCGTTCTAGAGTCGAATTTCCCTAATATGAATTTAATCTTCATCGTATCTTACTCTTATCTTTTATTCTCTCAGATTGTCGATCTAGGATAATTATATGACATGGTAGCTCCTGCTCCTTCATGTTTCTATTATTTTGCCTCAATTTCTACCTCCTGGTGATAATTGATTAATCAACAAAATAATGCATTAAGATTTGCCTTACAATCGCATACGGTGTTATGTATCTCCCGATCACAACGACAAACAAGTCAAAAGACTCGTCGTATGATGAATTATCAATAACTAATCTAATTAATTTCTCCCGAAATCTAATTAAACCTCATGATCTAAGAAATATGTGATCAATGTACTCTTAGCATTTAGAAGATGATAATTCTAACAATCCGATTGAATAAAAGAGTAAGAGCTTGAAATAAATTCAATTAAATAATGTTAAGTTCCATTCTTCTCTAGAATGAAACAAAAGACTACTCCATAATAAAAATAGAAAACAATATAAAAAAGAAACTAATTTTTATTATGAAAGAGAAAGAAATTACAAAAATTAGAAATATTTTCTTTCACTAAACTGCTAAGCCAGAAGTTGAGATATGATATAACAACAAATGATCACCCCTTTATATAGAAGTGGAGATACAAGAATTTAAAGAGGGTGTTCAAAAATCGATGTAGTTTAATTAATTATGATGTCCCTTTAAGCTTCCAACTCCTTGACTCCATTGAACACCATAACTTGAAGCCATTGGGTGGCCATGACTTTTCAATTCCAAAGCTTAATTTATTCATTTTTTCTGCATTAAAACACCAAAATTAAGTGTATCTAATAAAATATTAATTAACACCAAAAAATAAAGTAAAATATCACTTAATTAATAATGTTTATACCCGGGAAGAACAAAATCATATTAAAAACATAGGTAAATATTATATATTTTATACACTTAACATGCCCCCAAACTTAAACTTTTGCGCATCCCGAGCAAAAAATCATAACAAAGAAAATTTTGCTACATAAAAATACTTAGTCCCCATTATGTTCTCATATGATTCTTAATCAAACTATCCAGAGTCAACAAGATGTCAATTAAATTAGAAATTCCCTTTCAGCAATCACATCCAAAAGAAAGCTTTGTGTGTGTGTGTGATAGTCCATTGACTTATCATTCTCATCTGCAACCAAGAGAATACAATCAAACACATGCTTAAATATGTTTACCATTCGCTCCCATCTCCACTAATGTAGGTAATGCCAATTTAATGGAATCGATAGGTCTTTATAGGTTGTAACAGGGCCAGGGGCTAGAGACCAAAAATAGCATAAACAAAATAGAAAAATTAGAGGCTAATATGCACCCTATAATTAAAAATCCTTTCTAAATCTTGACATACATGTACAACAAATCTCCAAGCAATATAACACAAACTTCCTTAAATGAACTATCGAGTTGACCCAATATAAGAACTAACTTTCCTTTGATTTTCCATTAACTACATGTTGCTTTTTCTTTTTTCTTTTATTTCAAACCAGTGGAAGACTATTGCTTCATCTTGTATTTACTGGTGGAGGATCATTGCTTCATCTTTTTCTTTCTTTTTATTCAATTTCTTCTTCTTCTTTTTTCTTTGTTTTACTTCTCATTTTTTTCTTTTTTTTTACAAGGCAAAGTGCCAGGAAAGTCCACACTATCTACTCAATCACCACTATATAAAACGCAATGCCTTCCCTCTGTACTACTCAAAGTTTAATCCTTGTTAGAATTTAAAACGAATTCAAAACACTAGGGTGCTAGGACTCAAGCAACAAGATATATTTTTAATAAAAAGGCCAAGGCTAAAATAAAGGTAATCAAACAAATATGTATAATAAAGGCCATGAAATTGTGTACAGAGGATAATTCATATTAGGTAGGCTTGAAGAAAGGCCCAGACTCATCAAAGAGAAATGCCTATATCATTGTCCATTAACATGGCAAGCCAAATATTTTGCCTCGAAAGTCGCTAGGGCAAATTCTAAAAGTCATGACCATCATGTACAATCCTTATTGCAAAACATTCATTGAAATCATCTAAACCAAAGGATTGTGAAAATAATATAAGGTAGAGAACTAACTCTCAAATGCAATCATATACTCAGTTCATCCCTCAAATCAATTAATCAAGTTTTCTCAAGAAAGGTAAGACTAATTGACATGTATCTATCATTGAACCAAGAGACTGAAATACCATTGCTGTAACGACCCGCCCGACCAGACCGGGTGTTACTTAAAAATATAGGTAATGTAAATGTAACATTCTAGAATATGAACTAAATTATAGCAAATAAGTCTCGCAACATATAATATAAATCATAACAATAAATCATGTTCTCTAAAATATAAAATAACTGTCCCACAGTCTCCGACCGTTTCCCATTGCCACATTTATAACACAAGAGAATAATAAGGAAGTCCAATTTTTTATTATCGATTCACCATACCTAGGTTGGTAAAAGAACCACCAACCACACTTCTATTCTTCAATCCAATGCTGCTCACCTACGGAGGCAATTCCACGTTAGTGATAAAACCACTAAGCCGCATAATTAAATGAAACAAGTCAATATAATCCCTATTATTATTTCACTTGTTTTTATTATTATTATTACACAAGTTTTTAGTAATCATCTCTCAGGTCATTCTGAGATTAGTAATTTATCTCTCACGTCATTCTGAGATTAGTAAAAGTCGTTTCCTAGTTCATTCTGAGATTAGAAATCGTCTCCCAACTCATTCTGAGATTAGGTGGTCTCCCAATTCATTTTGAGATTAGTCATGGTCTCCCTGTTCATTTTGAGATTAGAAATTGTCTCCTAGCTCATTCTGAGATTAGGTGGTCTACCACTTCATCTTGAGATTAGTCATGGTCTCCTTTGTTCATTCGGAGATTAGAAATTGTCTCCCAGCTCATTTTCAGATTAGGTGGTCTCCCAATTCATTTTGATATTAGTCATGGTCTCCCAGCTCATTCTGAGATTATAAATCGTCTCCCAACTCATTCTGAGATTAGGTGGTCTCCCAATTCATTTTGAGATTAGTCATGGTCTCCCAGTTTATTCTGAGATTAGAAATTGCCTCGTAGCTCATTCTGAGATTAGGTGGTCTTCCAACTCATTTTGAGATTAGTCATGGTCTCCCAGTTCATTCTGAGATTAGAAATTGTCTCCCATCTCATTCTAAAGATTAGTGTGGTCTCCCAATTCGTTTTGAGATCAGTCATGGTCTCCCCGTTCATTCTGAGATTAGAAATTGTCTCCCAGCTCATTATGAGATTAGTGCCGAAAAGGCTACCTGTTTGGGAAAATACAACATTTCATATAGTTATACTAGTTGGGGGAAATACAACATTTCAAATAATTATAAGGACAATACAACATTTCAAATAATTATTCAGACACACATAGTAATTTTGAAGGTGCGGCCCTGTGTCGGACTGAGTCAATTCCTTAACCTCGATTGCGTTATAGTGCATGGTAGTCAAATCTAGGCTTAGACCGACTAGGGCTACCAAAAAGGGAAAGTGCAACATTTCAAATGATTATACGGACCTGGATATTTCGAACTCGCAGCTGCGACCAATGATCCTAATCAGAATGAGAGTATAAAATTATACATAAGTATAATTTTATTCGAGTAGAAATGCATGCAACTAAATGTCTAATATATATATCATTATTAAAATTTTGACAACATATCATGTAACAATTCAAAAATATTAAATATTAAATTTTCAACAAATCTAGTGAGATAATTAATTATTCGTGTGATATAATCATTTAAGTCCTACTTTACATTTTAAATTAATTATCTAAATCATAATTAATACCTAACAGTTGATAAAATAATTATTACTAATAAACAAGTATTTAATTTTACTTTGCGGTGATAATTACTTAACCCGGTCTTGATGATTTAATTGACGGTTATAATTTTTAATCGCTACTATTATTTACAGCAAATTAATTAATTAAGTTATTCAATCAAAATTTTAAAATAATTTGTATCATTTTAATTCATAAATATTATTAATACAAATATTTTAATTTATTCGACTCTATAAAGTTTCGAACTTTATTTATTTTCATTATGCCATTTAGGCTTGACGCGAGTGATTTCTACCCGACTATAGTTTAATAATATATTTTCTACATTAATAACTCGTTATTAAAATAATCATTTTATTTACCTAATATTAAATTTAATATGGTAAAGGTAAAATCTTTATTTTATTAATTACTTACAACTGTCAAATTTAATTTAATCGCTTCTTGTGTCGATTAATTATTGACCTTTTATGATTACCATTTTTTTATTACTCGTGGCGATTTCGTACAATAATTAATTCATTTAGTAACTTTAATCCATAACCCATTGAAATAATTATTTTAAAGATTTAGTATGTGTTCGTAATATTTTTAACTCGAATCGGTATCGAGTCAGGTGTTATTTACAAGTTGGTATTATTATTTAACTCGAACTTTGTTAAGTCAAGCATTATTTACAAGTTTGCCACCCAAGGTAATTTTCTTCTTCTTCTTCCCCGACGCCATCCCCCATTCCCGGCAGCAGCCGCCCTCCAGCCGCCACCAGTGATCGTCTTCAGCCGCCGTCAACCGTCGCCGCCCTGCCCTACCATGCCGTTGCGGTGCGCCCCTGCAAACTTCGGTCGCCTACAAGCCACGACAATGCCTGCATCGCCTACCTAGCAGCTCGCTCACGTCGCCGATTCCATCGCTGGTGAGCGTTGCCACCTCAATTGGGTGGTCACCTCGACACCCACCCCCTATCGACCTTCCCCGGCAAGATTAGAGCCCGTCGCCACCCAGTACGGCCGGATTTCTTCACCCACCACTGTTGCCTCTATTTTTGTCGCCGTCCTCTATTTTTGGTCATTAACCACCCCAGGTCGGCATCCACACACGTGAGATCGACCCTACATTAATCGACGAAGAGAGTAGGATCATCTTCTGACGTCGGAATTACCGTCGCCACCAATTCCCGGCGAAACTTTGCCTGTGCTTTCCCATGTCGCCAAAACAAGGGAATCATCGACCAACAATCATGTTTAGTTTCTTTCTTGTTGATTTTAAACTTTAATTCTCACGATTATAAAGCTTATTATCAAATTAAAATATGCATGCAAGAAAATTAAGAAGGGGGAGATAGGAAGAATACCTAAGCAAGGAAGAAGACATGCCGGTAAGGAAGAGGAGAAGAAAATGCGAATACAGGCTAGGGTGGAGGACGTCCTTCATAAAATAAAATGAAACGATGGCTAGGGTAGGTGAAAATACCTGTATTTCATTTAACCGGTAACCGGGTAAATAATAAATATAATAATTAACCGGGTATTGGATATAACACGTTCAGTCCTTCTCGAACCTCGTTCACGTCCTTTTTTTTCACGGTCTTTACAATTGCATAATAAACGGAGGAGTTCAGCCACTGGATGGTATGAAAATGGCCAAAAAGAAGGTAGTATCGCTATAGGGTATAACAACGTCACCGGCAAAATCGCAGTCATGGTGGTAGTCGTGGGTTGTTTCAAAATGGAGATATTGGCAACATGAAGTTGTGTGGGTGGTCGGATCGGCCGAAGGGGGCTTGCCAATACCAAAAACTGCTCGAACGGCAATGGCGACAGAGGGAAACTGGCTTCAAGAACTCTGTTGCCGGCTGCGACTGTGACGGCACCGGCAGTCGTGAAGGGTACAGATAGAAAACTGGCCGCGAGGCAGTCATGGTGGTGCTGGTCTGGGGCCAGGTGGACGAGGCAGAGACTCGTCGGTGGTGAGCCAAAGTGTCGGTGGCACTAGGGTGTAACTTTGAAAATCATTCGAAATCTCTATGGAAATAAATAGGTGAAGACAAGGGCTGTGCGTACAGCTCACATCTTGCCACATGGCATGATCTGGACGTTCGACAACTCGTGGCCTAGTGGGGCGCACCTATGGGTATGCACAATATACATATAGATGGAAAGCTCGGATCAAGACCGTCTATAAGTCGAAATTGATTAAAGTCCTAAAAGTGACTCTAGAGGCGAGAATCGAAGCAAGAAGGTTAAATGAGCCTCGAACTCCTGAACTTCAATAAGGCTGGGCCCATATGGGCACAATCTAGTAATCCAAAAATTCCTATACTGCATGCAAATGAAATACCTTGAAAATCTCAAACAGATACTAAGCTACAACAACTGGCCTAAAACCCTGACTAACTCATACAAATCATCTGTATACCTTGTGTATATACTGATAACTCATGCCCTTATCATTTACATGTCGGGCATGCTTAGCTATTATAACATGCTCATACGGCAATCTGGGCCCATAGTCATGATCTAAAAATTAGTCTGGCTCGAGCTCGTTTGAACCAACTCGATATAGACCCGAACCGGGAAAACTACAATTGGGTAAAACCCAACCCGAAATTGGGGTTTTACACAATTAAAAGTAGAAAATCTAATAACCTTTAACCTTTAACTATTTTAAGTTTAACAATTCTGAAGTACATTTATAAAATTAACAAATTAATGAATATCAATTAATCAATAAATAATAATATATTAAAAATTAGATATAATATATAAGACTATAATAAATAAATATCTATTATAATATCAATCAAGCCATACAAATAAATATAATCGAAACTTTTAATTAAAGTGTATTATATTGTAAGTCAAATTAAATTTACTTTTAAAAGTAAATCTCTTTAAAATAGTCAAATAAAAAAAGCTAAAAAACATATAATACACACACATCGCCTGGGGTAGCAACTAGTTTATAATATTACACCTTTTCCTATTAATGAAAAAATCTTATTAGTAAAAAATATTGTAAAAATCTCATCTTTGGTAGAATTTGTCATACATTGCTTTTATTTAACTATTTAATAATATTACATTTCAAGATTCCTTTTTAGAAGAATAATTTAATTTACAACTTTATTTCATGTTCCTAATTAAAACTTTTTTTATAATATTAACCTTCAAGTTTCCAACTAAGATGAATAATTTAAATTACAAATTTATCTGTTCTTTATTTATGAATACAATAGTAATTGAAAATTATCATCATTGAGAATTAAGTCTTATCTTGAGTTCAAAAATTTTAAAATAAATAAAATATTAAATCAACTAACTAATAAATAGTAACTAAGGTGTATTTTATGTTCTAAGATACAGTAGATTTATGTAAAATTTTGAATAAATTAATGTAAAAAACAATATACAACCTGAGGAAAAAATGATCGTGAATCGCGTGGATAAGCGACTTCTTAATAAATAATATCCTAACCACTTTAAATATTTATAATGGTTTTTTTAATAAAAATACCTATAATATGCCCAACGTGTTTGGGCAAATGTAATTAGCACTCTTAAAAGTTATTTATAATATCATTTGATGACGTACTAAGATTACGGAACATTCAAATATGTGCTTATTTTTTGGGAAGTTAATCTAATATATCTTAATTGATGATTATAAAAGCCTGTGATTTTTTTATTTTCTATGTCATTATTATATTATAATGAAAAAAACATATTAAGATGCCACATTCATAAGATGCCATTGTCTATTTCAATACTACAAAAATATGAAAACAAAAAGTTCTTAGTACAAGTTGACGAATATGATACAGTTTTTATATGTGTACCAGTTGGCGAATATTTTCATAAAAAATTTTATTAGTCAATATGAAAAAAATAGATGATTATTAAAAAAATTGAAATTATATAAGTAGGGAAATCATTTAATTAATATACCAAGTAACAAACCATCGACCTTTAGGCCTTTCACACCCGCAACCGTTGAACGCTTCACGTAATATCTGAAAACAAATCCTAACACTTCGGCGCAGACGTAATTAATCAAGGCCAAAAACAAGGCAACACGTGCGACGAGCAGAGAATCCCCGTTCTCCTCCTCTTCTTCTTCTCTGTACCTGATCTTGCCATCTCTCCGTCGGATTTTCCCAACTCCGATCCTCAAAAAACTCCTCTCTGCATTCCTATATCTGTTAGTAGTCGGTGGTCAAGAAAATCAGCTACGTTTTGAGGTAGAGATCAGAGAATTTGGTGAGAAGAGTGGGGAGATTGTTCGGTTTGTCTCACATCGGTCGTAGGGGTTGTTGGTGACTTGTATATAGGCTAATGGAAAAGCCTTATTCCCTAAATTAACTTTTATATTAAGAGAAGCCCGTGACACCAATTCAAGCGAGTTTCATTTAGTTGTTTAAAGTCCTTTTGAGGGCCTGAAAGGTCCAAAGTGGTTTCAGAGCTTGGGTGCGGGCCCAAAGGGCCCAACAAGTGGTATTAGAACCAAGTTCGAGCCGAGTTTGCCAACGCCGATTATTGTTATTTCCCGATGATGGTTTTGGGCCACGCCCAATGTGTGAAGGGGAGTTGTTGGGTTTATCCCATATCGGTCGTAAAGGTTGTTGGTGACTTGTATATAGGCTAATGACAAAGCCTTATTCCTTCAGTTAACTTTTGGATTAAAAGAGGCCCGTGACACCAATTACGAGTTTCCTTTAGTTGTTTAAAGTCCTTTTTGGGGGCCCGAAGGGTTCAACAGTGGTTTCGGAGCTTGGGTGCGGGCCCAATGGAGTCGTCGACGAAGAACGTGGGAATTCTCACCATAGACATCTACTTCCCATCTACTTGCGTCCAGCAGATGAATTTTCTACCTACTGTTTGAAGAAGTATTCTTTTTTCCCATGTTGTTGGGTTTTGCTTTTCCGCTGTTTTCTTTTCTGCTGCTGGCTTGATTTGGGTCGGTGAGATGTTGCATTGCGGAAAATGTTGCATTTTTTGGTATTTGGTGGTTCGGATCTGAGATTGGTTGGTTGTTAGAGAAGAAAGCTTTGTTTGGTTGTACCCTAAGTAAGTGAGGGCCATGGACCTAAACTGAAATAATTTTTTATAATAAAACAATTGTTCTTATAATAAAAATAAAATTGAATTGAGTATAAGCTGATTAAGTTGTTTGGATTGAGGGGAAAATTGCTTGGATAGTTTGCTTTTGTATAAAACTTTATAGAAAGTTGTCGATTCTGAATGTCATTGCTCGTCAAAAACATATATGGGCTATTCCTCTTTTTATTTTCCTTGGCCGGCATTACATGTTCATGCTTTAGATTCTGATTTATTTTTTTTTGTTTCTGGTTGGTGAGTGGCATCATTTATCTAGTACTATCTTTGGTAGAATGCGCCATCAGAGAATCTACAATTTTGCTAGAAAGAATTCTGATATTTAATGGTATCCATGTGGTAGGATCTGGCTCAATTGGACTGAGGACCAGATCCTTCCCCTTGCCTTGCTGCTTATGTTGCTTTAAAACAGGACAAAGCAGAGAAATTCTAGTTGGCTTTGGGAATTTTAGTTGAAAAAGGAATGAAACTTGCGCATTTATTATTTGGCCATTCCCTTACCAACTAACATAACTACCTCCCCACATTACAATTCTCTCTTCTCCCTCATTACTTTGTTCATACCAAATACCTCCCCTTCCAATGAAAACCTTGCCCTCAAGGTTGTTCACATTCGTTAGTTACTTCTACTTCTTGCATTAAATTATCAGGTGACTGCATTGCTAGAATTGATGTCTGAATTCTAATATCTGCATTTACTAGTGCTTTGAGCTGAGAGATGTGAAATACATCATGCAGTTTGCACTCTGGCGGTAGCTTCAATCTGTAAGAAATTGCTCCAATGCGTTCCACAATCAGAAATGGTCCATAGAACTTAGCAGCCAATTTTGTAATTCTCCTTGATCTTAAGGATGATTGTCTATACTGCTATAATTTGAGAAAGACTAGTTGTCCCACCTGAAATTCTACATCCCTTCTCCTCAAATCATGGTATTGTTTCATGCGCATTTGAGCATTCTTCAAGTTTTCAGTCAGCTCATGTAGTAATTGATCTCTATTGCGCAATATCAAGTCTACCTCTCCTGATTTAACTAATCCAGCAACATATGTCAATAGATTTGTGCGGCTGCATGTTGCAAATTGCTTCGAAAGGACTCATGCGAATAGAGGATTGGAAACTGATGTTGAAACAATATTCTACCCAGGCCAACCATCTCACCCAAGTTTGCGGCTTGTCACCAGCAAAACATCTCAAATATTGCTCCAAAATTTTATTAACTGCCTTCATTTGTCCATCCGTCTGTGGATGATAAGCTGAACTGTAGTTAAATGCTACTCCTTGTAATCTGAACAGCTCATTCCAGAATTGACTTGTAAATAGAGCATCTCTATCACAAACGATGGAACTGGGCATGCCATACAACTTAAAAATATTGTCAAAGTACACATGAGCAATGAAATTTGTTGTAAAAGGATGAGTGATTGCCACAAAGTGACTATATTTAGATAACATGTCTACCACCACTAAAATTGTATCTTTTCCCTGGCTTTTTGGCATACCCGTGATGAAATCCATTGTTACATCAGCCCAAATTTGTTTTGGTATTGGTAATGGTTGCAGTAATCCAGCAAGTGTTAATGTGGAAGACTTAAATCTTTGACAAACTTCACAATTTTTTACATGAGCTACCACATCTTGAACCATTCGGGACCAATAAAAAATTGCTCTCAACCTTTTGAGAGTCTTCTGAATGCCGTCATGTGTTCCATCATGAAACTCTCTAAGGATAATGGGAATCAGCTACATTCGAGACTCTAAATAAATTCGATCCTTATAGAAAAGAATTCCCTCTCTAAAAGACCAATTTGATGACAGTTCTTTGGAAATACACTTCCTTATTAATGACTGAATGATAGCACTCAAAGTGTATGCTTCCTTAATTTCGTCCAACCATCTTGGAATAGGTGTTGAATATCGCAGCTATCGACATCCCTTCCGTAATGGCAAGCAGAGAACCTCTTGCAGCTACTTTTGTTGTTGTTACATTCACAGCATTATCCTCAACAGGTTGAATTGTCTCAAATTGTCTTGAAAGGGCATCCACAACTTTATTCTCTTTGCCTGGCTTGTATTCTATAGTAAAATCATACTAGCTTTGTGAACCATTTCTTTTGAGCTACGGTATGGATTTGCTGTTCCCATAAAAATTTCAAACAGGAGTGATCTGTTTTAACCACAAATGATCTTCCCAATAGATAATGCCTCCACTTCTAGACTACTAGACAGAGCCATCATTTCTTTTTCATAAGTTGGCATGAGAATATGTTGCCCATGCAATATCTTGCTGTAAAAAGCAGTAGGTCTGTTCCCTTGCATGAGTACTGCTCCAATGTCAACTCCACTAGCATCACACTCAACCACAAATGGTAATGCAAAATTCGGCAATGCCAAAACAGGAGCTTGGGTGAGGGCAATCTTCAATCTATCAAATGAGTCTGCTGCCAATTGATTCCACTTAAAAGCATCATTTTTAAGCAAATCTGTTAAGGGAGCTGCAATTGTGCCGAATTGGTTGATAAACTTCTTGTAATAACCAGCCAACCCTAAAAATCCCCTTACACTCTTTATAGATCTTGGAGTTGGCCAATTTTTAATTGCTGCAACTTTTTCCAGGTCGACACTCACCCCTTCTTCTAAAATCATATGCCCTAAATATTGTATCTTCCTCATACCAAATTGGCACTTGTCCTTCCTAGCATACAACTCATGAACTAACAACTTGTCCAAGGTTTGTTTAAGGTGTTCCAAATGATCCTCCCACGAGCAGCTATATATGAGTATGTCATCAAAAAAAAACTAAGATGAATCTCCTGAGGTAATCAGCAAATACTTCATTCATCAGTGCTTGAAATGTCAAAGGGGCATTGGACAACCCGAATGGCATGACCTTAAACTCATAGTGACCTTGGTGTGTTCGAAATGCAGTCTTGTACACATCTTCCTCATGCATTCTGATTTGATGATATCCTGACCTTAGATCCAATTTTGAAAAATAGGAAGAACCATGTAACTCATCAAGTAATTCATCAATGTTGGGAATTGGAAATTGGAAATTTGTCTTTTATTGTAACCTTGTTCAATGCTCTATAATCAATGCACATTCGCCAACTTCTATCTCTTATTTTATCAATAGCACAGGTGATAAATAGGGGCTTGATGTAACTTGTATAACTCCCATTGCAATAAGGTCCCTAAGCTGTTTTCCCAATTCATTCTTCTGAAAATAAGGATACCTATAGGGTTTCACGGCTACTGGTAATGTCCCTTCCTTCAATGGAATTTGATGATCTTGAACTCTTTTTGGAGGCAGCTTAGTAGGTATTTGAAATACAAAATTATGCTTATCCAAAATCTTACCAACTGATTCAATTGTGACTGTTGTAATTCCCCCTTATGCTGCACTGACTTAGGAATTTCTTTCAACTGCAAACTCATAAGTAATCCATGCTTCCTTTTCTTTAGGTAACATGTCATTCTTTGCTTATCACATAGCTAACTTCAAGGGATGTCCAAACCTTGTAATTCAACAGTTCCTTGGTCATCATTGAACGACATTGTTAGTGATTCAAAATTCCAAACAATGGATCCTAATGTTTTCAACCACTGTACTCCCAACACCACATCAAATTCTTCCAATTGCAGCACAAAAAAATCAGATATTGTCCTGTATTTTAGAAGGTCCAATGTAATCCCTACACATTTACCCACACAACTCATATGTTCACCATTAGCTACTTGCACCTTCAAGCTGCTCTTACTCTGAATTGGTATCTTTAGTTTTGCACCACCATTTTATTCAAGAATTTATGAGAGCTTCCCGAATCAATGAGCACAGTAACTTGTTGTCCTCCTATTTTTTCCAGCATCCTCATTGTGTTCAAGGTCG